>JAVTVY010054970.1:0-28539 GCA_036873755.1 Hanleya hanleyi | reverse complement strand
CAGTTCCTTGTAGGGGCCATTTCCATAGACTGGTAATATGCATAGGATCCATTATAACTACACTTGAACTCATGGCAACCTGGAAAGAGTTACACCATCGCACCCCGTCCCACAATTTTTCCTCAGAATCATTATGCGTTTATTACTCTGCTCCCATCTTTGTAGACCTGGTTTATGTCCCCATCAATTATATTGAACTATCTCTATTGTTGACTATTCAGTCAATGTTACCACTTTAATAATAAGCTGTATTATTTTACTTGACAAATATCATAGACTTGAGTTACCTCCCTTTGAAAGATGTAGACCTGGTTGATGTGGCCATCTTAAAATGATAAGGAACATTCTCTTGTGTTGATTATTCAGTCAGTGGTACCACTTTATTTATTCGCTGTATTATGTTACTTGACACGCATCATAGAATTGAGTTATCTCCCTTTAAAAGATGTAATTCTATGTTGGTCAGTTTACAGCTTGGGGTATAATATCTGCAGTTTATCTATAGTATATATTTCTTTCTTTTTCAGATTCAGTGTAGCAACAATTCCACCAGAAGACATTGTCGGAGATAAAGTTCTTCATGCGAGAGAAACTTAACAACGCTGCAAAGAATTTGAAATGAAGACAGCTGAAGAAATGAGGGGATAACATTGATTGTTACTTTAGTATAGGAAACAGACACACAAGGAAAGACCGACTCACATATATTATGTTTACTGTATAAATATTTTGTCTTGCTTCATTAAATCAGTTGAAACTTCACCCAACCATTTTTTCTTTTATTCGTTCCTGGGAAATAAGTCTGCATTTTCTTATCCGATGAGTTGCATTTGCAGTGAATTCGAGAGTTGCTGTTGCAGAATCACAGTTTCATTGTTTGTGGAACCCCACTTTATCTCCACACAGCCATCATTTTCTTAAAAGTTTACCATTAACAATACTCATTCTGATACAGTTCTTTTAGAGACCATTATATTCTATTTTGAACAATTGTCTGTAGAAAATTGCATGGCGCATAATATAATAATTTGTTAATTTATGGGGAGTGTGTTTTAGATACCATGGTAATTTGTTGACTAATTGTAAGGTAAAATACCACAATGAATCCCAAGATTGGATGATTACCATGGTTAAAAAGCCATGATAAAAGTATGGTAAAAAAATTGTATGCTAATTGCATGAGGCAAAATATGATAATTTGGTAATTTATGGTGAATGGTTTGTAGATACCATGGTAATTTGTAGGTTAATAGTAAGGTAAATACCACGGTGAATCCCAGGATTGGATGAATAACACGGTTAAAAACTATGGTAAAAGTATGGTAAAAAAACCCACGGTTTTTTGGGACAGGTAATTGTATGGTAATTACCACGGTTTTGTATGGTAATTACCACAGTAATTTGTATGGTAATTACCACGGTTTTGTATGGTAATTACCACGGTTTTGTATGGTAATTACCACGGTAATTTGTATGGTAATTACCTGTCCCAAAAAACCGTGGTTTTTTTACCATACTTTTTACCGTGGTTTTTTTTTATAAGGGTAAAGAATCTTAATCAGAATCTTTATTATTGCAGGACCTGATGGTGAGCGGTTCGGAACACCATCGCCAGCGACCCCATCTCCGAAACCATTACCTTGAGACAGAATCTCCGTCAACTCGTCACATCATCATCTCCTCAATGTGCTGGCTCATTAGTCTTCATATTATCGTCATGTCAGATATCACTAACATTTCCATCGTCAGATCATCTACAGATGCCGCAAGGGCTGTATAAAATGGTGTGACAGCACACAATTTAATGTCCTGTTTATACATGCAACATTACTGTATTGTCATTGTGTAACTCGCCAATCCTTTTGCAATGTGTGCTGAGTATGTAGGATTTGTGAGCAGTTTCATAAATGGACAAGGTGTACTTCTGATTTGTTTAAAACTGTGGGTATGTTGGTTTGTCATGTTATATCAATAAACATGCCCAGAATGGTGTTAAATCAGCACAATGCACAATGACCATGGTTACAGTATGAATAGCAGAATAATGCAGCTGAGAGTTCTGTTCTGGAATACATATTTGTGGGAGTTCCCTGGGCTATAACTGAATACTGCTTGTCATGGTTTATCTTCTGGAATACATGTCTTTGTGGGAGTTCTCTGGGCTGTAACTGTAACTTTTCAATCAAGCTGGAGAAAAATGTCACTATGGGTGGAAAAATTCTTCCAGTATTTTCTGAATTGAAAGCCCTGGAGAAATTGTAAATAATTAGCGATGTAATATTTATAGACTACATTGAAGTCTGAACAGAATGTTTTAAGACAACATGTGGCTGTCCATGGCAGAAAAAGTTACAAAATAAACTGGATTATAACGATTTAGATCTGGAGACATATATGAAAGTGAAAGTGTTTGTCTTCTCCCTGAATTTATTCTATTGCAACAACGGTAATTCCCCTAATAATTCAATCACAGGAAGTTCACTTTTCAACTCTGTTATTCAAACACAGAGAAAAAGTAACATTCCCATTCTTCATTCAAATTGAAAAAAGTCATATAATGACATTGAAGTTGAGACACTTAGTTTGTAGCTCGTGCCATGGAGAATATTGCCAGATTTATGCAATTTTGGGATTTTTCAGTTATGTGGTATATGCCTCTTTGGTGGAAATAAGTTATTTAACATAATAAGGAGCTAGAACCAATGGTATACCCCCATCCCACCTACCTTTTTCTGGAACAGCCCTATATTTATTCATTGGTTGACTGTTGAATTCACAATTTTGGTAGGAAAGCATCTAGTCTGAATGTAGCGGAGACTATTGTCCCAGAAGTTTAGGGATATGAAATGTTGGACTAGGAAAATCAATATATATGTATAATATTTACCATGATACGATACATTTCTTATCATGCTTACCGTACCACTATGAGAATGTTTTGGTAAGCCCCAAGTGTGAAGTATATTTGTGCAATCCATTAATTTTTATTATGTCGGTGATAACCACAAATTCTCCTGTTCGTCTATAGTTTGAAGCAGTAGGCCTTGTGTTACCTACAGATGTGAGCATTGCAGCCATTTACTATCATAATAATGTTTATGGGCATTATAACCATTATCTACTGGTGATACCTTGGGAAGTTCAACTGTTGTTAGCATTGTCACAGGTTCAGTATCAAGCCATATTTACATGACAGAAGTTCTGATAGCCCCAATTACTAGTGATACCTTGGGAAGTTCAACTGTTGTTAGCAATGTCACAGGTTCAGTATCAAGCCATATTTACATGACAGAAGTTCTGATAGCCCCAATTACTAGTGATACCTTGGGAAGTTCAACTGTTGTTAGCAATGTCACAGGTTCAGTATCAAGCCATATTTACATGACAGAAGTTCTGATAGCCCCAATTACTAGTGATACCTTGGGAAGTTCAACTGTTGTTAGCAATGTCACAGGTTCAGTATCAAGCCATATTTACATGACAGAAGTTCTGATAGCCCCAATTACTAGTGATACCTTGGGAAGTTCAACTGTTGTTAGCAATGTCACAGGTTCAGTATCAAGCCATATTTACATGACAGAAGTTCTGATAGCCCCAATTACTAGTGATACCTTGGGAAGTTCAACTGTTGTTAGCAATGTCACAGGTTCAGTATCAAGCCATATTTACATGACAGAAGTTCTGATAGCCCCAATTACTAGTGATACCTTGGGAAGTTCAACTGTTGTTAGCAATGTCACAGGTTCAGTATCGAGCCTTATATACATGTCAGAAGTTCTGACAGCCCCAACTACTAGTGTTACCTTGGGAAGTGTAATTGTTGTTAGTATTTTCACATGACCGAAGGCCTGATATCTCATCTGGAATCTAATGATTGCTGTTATACATGATCCAAAATCGTGGTTTTGTAATGGCAAGTATGCTCTTGTGTACAATATGACATGAATGGTATTTCAAGTTAAAAGCAGCAGGTGGTCAAAATGAGCTAGGACATCTGCTCGCGCTGAAGAATTCTGCTCGTGCTGAAGAATTCTGATGATAGAAAGACAAATGAGAAACCCAGCCATCTGCAGTTACACCACCTGGTGTTACGACTTGAGGAAGGACACAGAAACTACAACAAAGTTGTACACTCTTACAGTATTATCGACTTTCGAAAATAAGTAGACACAAATTAAAAATAAACTTTTCATAGGCCAGGTTCCGACCCAAGTATTCCATAGTTGCATGTTCAACAGGGGCCATTTTATAAGTAGTCCGGGAGCCAAACCCCAGTTTGAGCCTTGACGTGGAAATGGAGTCCACCTAACGTTTTATGATGGATTATATATCTCCTGTGTGTGCAGATTCAGAATCCGAATGATGCCAGCCTGGCAACCTTGGGGAAATCAAAATATCCAAGATGGCCGCCAGCACATTCAACATGACCGCTGTATATCGCTAGATTGATCGCTATATGGAATTGAGCTATATATTTTTGGTCTACGAGTGCTCAAGAAATGGTGTATAGATTTATTAGTACTTCATACCACTTATAATACTACCTCTAGCTTATCTCAACAGTAGTGGGGTGGAACTGACGTCATTCTGCGCATACGCAGTAGAAAAAGGGTATTTTAATGGACGTTTTGGGGCTGAGACGGATCCATATTGGGCGTACTGGGCTGTGGTAGGTGTCATCGTGAAGCTCTCGTGGAGGAGCGTCCGACTGGGCTAATGTGTCGTGCGTTTTCAACATTCTGCGCATGCGCAGACAGGGAATGCTGCGAAAATGGGCACTGGGAGGAACGTTTTGGGGTCGAGGTGGACCAGTAGTGGTCCGATTGGGCAGTATTAGGTATCAGTTTGAAGCATTCGTGGGGACGCATTCAATTGGATGGGTTGTAAGGTGAAACTGACGTCATTCTGCGCATGCGCAGAAAAAAGGTTATTTTAATAGACGTTTTGGGGTCGCGACGGACCAATAGTGGAGCGATTGGGCCATAAGAGGTGTCCTCGTGAAGCTCTCCTGGGGAACCATCCGACCGGGTTACTGTGTCGTCCGGTTTCAACATTCTGCGCATGCGTAGTCTGGCCGTAGTATAGAAAGCAGGCATTGTTGGGTTTGTTGGGTCTGTTGTGTGATTGTGGGACCATCACTAGTCTTAATAGGCCGTGTAGGGTGTCAGCTTGAAGCTCTCGTGGTGTAGACGACTCAAGGGATGTTCACGTCATCTGTGACGTCATTGGTGACGTCATCAGTGAGAGTGGTAGCGAGAGCGGCCATTCTGGTGGGTGTGAAGGTAGGTGTTTAGGGTGGAGAAGGACCATCCATGGTCCAAATGGCCAGTAACGCGTGCCCAACGCATGGTGGTGGCGGTAGTGTCTGTACATATAGGGATTTACACGTTACACGTGCCCCTCATCAGTTCGGGATGACGAATGGTATGGTTTTTGTTGGAAGTCATGGCGGAGCGTCCATTGTGAGTGCGTGTGTGTATACTGTGTGTGAACATTGAGCTTAGTTTACTTGTCTCTCTTTTGGAAGACATGGAGGTTCTGAAAAGAGCCGTTCTTTTCTGTCGCTGTAAGACAGAACTGTCATTGCCACAGCATCAGGGTCAATAAGGCAAATACCATTGTGAGGACAACGAGCCGTCGCTGGTTCCAGCGTGAGCGCTCGTGGTCCATAGCCCGGGCATCAAGAATGGCTGTCATAGTCCAGTAGTAGAGGGTGATAGCACACCTCTCCATCGAGCCGACCCTGTCGAGGACCGTTTCTGTGAGCTCTTCCAGGATCTGGCATCGCCCCCTGTTGTCGTCGCCATCTCCAAACATTGACCGAACCGCTGCTCGGTAACCCGTGAGTGAATTAACCACGATCGCATGCTGTAAAATGCTAGTCGCATAGGAATGGGTCTCCGTCATGGCTCTGCAACAGTAGGAATGGGGGTGTGGGGTCCAGAGGGACGTGCTTTATAGACGATGTCACACATGCGCAGGTCGGGAATTGTGGGAAAAGGGCTCTTGGGTTAACTTAACGCTCTAGCATAACGCATTGACGCCATGATGTAGACAGATGAGAGAACAACAACAAGGATGACAGGTCAATCATGTTATTATCCCCACCAGCACATCATACCCACGCTGGGGTAGCCGCGTTGGGTATGTTTACAATTCTCATAAGCTCTTGTCCAATCAGAAGCTGTCGTTTGAGAAAGTTCAATCTTCGTTCAGGGTCGCTCTTGGCCTAAGCGTCTTCGAGCAGTCCAGGATACCGTTGAGGCAGCATGTTTTGAAATAGTTGTTTGCGCATTCTGCTTATTTTCCAGGGCCTTGGTGGGTAGTAACCCCATATCCTCTTTCAAGTGACGTTTTATGCTAGAGCGTTAAGGTCACCCAAGAGCTTGGTCTTCATGATGGACCTGTGCGTGGGATTGCCTTTCATTTAAAGCGGCATCAGGCTATACCGTTCATAGATGGCCATGGCTATTTTCCTGATGTTAGGGCGCCTTTGGATGTACGCATGAATGGGTTGAGAGCTTTCGGAGCTGTTGGAGCTCGGAGCTCTTGCGTCAAGACGGGCGTTTGGCACGCCTCAATCTCGGAGCTCGGAGCTCTTGGAGCTCGGAGCTCTTGGAGTCTGAGCTCAGAGCTCTTGGAGCTCGGAGCTTGAAAGTGACGCCATCGTACGCATGCGCACACACCTGTGATGCAACCGCACCCTGGTATACTCTATGCTCTACGGACATTGGGAAATATGTCATATGTCAGCATTTTGAAAGCCATGGGTGATTGAGGTAACCAATAAATTCAACGCTTTATATTTCAGAGAGACGGGCATATTTTAACCCTATCTGGCCTGGGCGATTTGGGGTGTACCGCAGCCTGGGTGGGGGGGGGGGGTATATTTTCGTTATCGCTAAGGCTAGGGGGCTAAAATTTACCACACTATATCATTAGGTCAAGCTCTACAAGAAAATGTCAAAAAATCCAAGATGGCCGCCTTGACGACATTTTCAAAAAGAGCATTTTTGGACCATTTTTTGGTTTATAATTTTCGAATTTTTTATTTTTGCTTTTTCTTCGCAAAAGCTACATGATAAATTAGTAAATAATAATCTGATATGAAATAAAATAGATTTTACCCACTTTTCCATACAGAAAAGCAAAAATTTTGAAGAAGTATGACGAAAACATCACTGTTCTGCTACCCCACATGACCGCCATTTTGAATTTACCCATGATCCCCTGCTCGGGGGGTCATGCAAACAGGCTAAAAATGACCCCAATATGATAATCTAAAAAGTCAAGAAGTTTCAGCTCTCAATTTTTTGTCGTTCCGTAGATAGGAGCAAAAAACCAACCGGGGGGGCGGAAAGTGCCCCCCTCCCAGGCCAGGTAGGGTTAAAGGGTCAACGCCAGCCATCTTGAATAATTTTTCCTGTTATTCTTGTTTGTTTTCGCCAAATTGTTGTGTGACGTATGTACTGATTGAATTTATCCCAAATTTATAGTCAAATATATCACAATCAGTGATCGAGATCATCCATGCGACAATTCAGCAGGACATAATAACCAGGAATTGCCTCATGGCGGCCATCTTGGATATTTCCATTTCCCTAAGGATGCCAAGGTGGCATCATCCGGTTTCGTGATCAGCACATCGAAAAGATATAGAAACCATCAAAAAACATTAGGTGGACTGTATTTCCAGGTTTTTCGACCTGCTCCTGGACTAAAGTTCTTGTTGCAGATTGGTGAATAACATAGTACACCAAATGTTAATTTTACCAGCAAGAAACTGTGGCTCCTGATGTACTGTCACAGAGGTATCATTCTCATGAATGGAAAACATTTCTTGTACTAACCAATCTCATAACAGGTAGATATGACTCATTTGTCATGTGGTTTTATTTTTGAAATACATCCTGTAACATTTTGAACTTTTCACATGTCATTGATGAACAAGTATCATTTACGTGCTGCATTGTTAGTATATTTATGAATAAAATAAGCTGTCACCTATTCATAGATAAAGTCCTTGCCTTTGATAATATACCTTATACACTGAGTTGTGAAGTTAGATGACCGTCTTGCTGCCTCAAGGTAAGGTGGCAGATTTTATGTGGACAACAGCTTCCTCCTAAACCTCTGTTCATGCATATCTCTGAATCTCCTTGGAGTGTCCTGAAGGGAATGGGTAGAAGATTGCAACACAGAGAATCTAACCCAAGTGTTGAAAGCTTGTTTTCGGAATTTTAATGAAATTATATGAAAGGTGTGAAGAGGAATGGTTAACAACTGTGCTGCAAATCTTCTGGCATCTTTGCATGTCCAAGTCAACTACACGTGTCGCCTTTGCTGAACGTAACACATTTTCACATCAGAATACGGTGTGGTGATGTAACAGATCTATAAATATTCCATGGTCCATATTAGGAGAAGTGCGATTGTAGGACCTCTTCAAATGTGGCTATTTGGGGGATATCAACAGTTCCCATTTGAAAATCGATACAACCACCACTTGCCATATATGGAAATCCTCACTGCACGGTTTTGGGAAGCTCATTTTTTTATTGACTATATGACATCATGTGCGTTTAAGATTTGAACATTTTATTCAATAGGTCAAGGTAAATGACGGAATGTTTAGATCTTCTGGACAACGGTCCAATGTATTCACAATGTATTCTTCCAATAGTGAAATTAATTTCCCTTGTCGTATGGCCACGCTAATGTCTGAATTACAACCAGCAGTTGCATAACAAGAAGTAAACTAGACACACAGGAGTACTTTATCAACTTTATTAAAGAAGTTTTCATTGGAAACAATGTTGCCTCCTATATTCTCATTGAGATAATTTGTGAAGTTTTTTGATTCAAGCCATGTTAAATAGAAAACAACACCCAAACAGAAAAATTTGAGCACAACTGCCAGGCATTTAACATTTTGATTTACAGAAAAACAAGGCAAATGTGTGGTATATTTCCTCATGCCCCGGGCAATACTTTTCTGCCCTTGAGTGGGAGAATTAGACAAATTATGTTCAGATTTTGAAACTGAACATTAAGTTTTGCTGGGATATCCTCCATATGGAGGAAAACATTAGTATTTACCTCATAACTAATTCTAATTCACAGTCTTTCATGTAAGATCTCAATACCTTTTGAATATACACACACAAAAACAATCAGTCTGGTGAGTAAATGGGAGTGATAATATTAATGATAATTATTACTCATTTTACAATCTTTAACCAAAAAGGTCTGGCCTGTAAAAAAAACCCCCAAAACATTTCTAACAGTTAACCATATAACACTATATAATCACCTCTCCAACTTTGGTGTCGCCAGCCCATACTAATTGTAACATTTCAGGATGACCTCCCCAACCAAATAAATTTAATACTAGTAGGAGATAATGAACATAATGTGAGTTATACTTGTACAGCATATAGCCATTACAGCTGCTGTCCACGAGTATTAACAGTCTTTCTATTTAAGAAAGATCACATCTTCATTTTATCCAGCCAATTTCTGCGTTCCCACTTCGAACCTGCCTTGATTTATCTGACCCCTTCAGCATTCAAAATCCGAGGTGTAAATTTCACCAGCTAACGACAGAAGAACCAATCAGAACGTACACATCGATTGCGAGTGAAGTTACATAGAGTGACATCATCCTCTATTAGCGGCGTCCTTCCTCCTAATATGGTGCCCACTAATTAGGTCAGCCAATCAATAACGCTCTTGTGCGACCCATTTCAAATTTCAAATGTTTTCGAGATCAGTGACGTCTCGTGTCTATTTATAAGTTATTTGAACATTGAAGGGGTCCAGATATATCAAGGGAAGTTCGAAGTGGGAACGTAGACATTGGCAGGATAAAATGAAGATGAAAAAACACTGACTGTTTGCAGAATATAAAACTAGATGTGCTCATCCTGATGAAATACATGTAGTCCCAGAGAATTGAAACGAGATGAAATTTGCAGCAAGAGGCAGTTAGAAGCTAGTACATTATATTGCATCCACATGGAGAAGCATTTGTAGAAAAATTCCCAGTAGCTGCAGAGATCTGGTCAAATTTATAATAAAAACCTAAATCTTATAAGCAAATGAGGCTGATGACGTCCCAAGAAAACAAGCTATCTTCTGAATTATCTTCACTCTTTAATAGTTTGATCACAAGCCGATTTTTCCGGCCTGGTTCGCCTAACCTTACTGTTAATGATAATTTCTTTGCGCCATGTTACCATAACAGGTTACCATACAAGTGGTTCCTGAATTTCTGAGTTGTCAAGGTTGTTGAGGTATCTTCTCTGCAATTCCACTGCTGCCATGATAAAACCTCACTTGCATATACTGACATACATCATTAGCGAAGCTTGGGTCGGTAAAATATCAAGCTAACTTGGGAGTATCTTCATAAAACAAGCACTATTTCTTTCAGAATGTTTACTTGCTATTCCCTTAAGGATACGGAGTTCTCTGGAATTTGTCTTTGTACAGCTAAAAGTATGCCTCATAGCTATGGTAATGTATATATTTGTTGAGAGCACATTTGTTAAGGATTCCAAATATATTTAGTTTGTTCACTGTAAATCTAGATTGTGGGGCTATTCTAGTTTTAAAAGAATTTAATTTAAAATTTAATTTTAATTTTTTAAAGGACTTTTCAAAAAAGTGTTCAACTTTTCGTATTAAACTTACATCATCATTTCCTGTAGAAGATAACTCCAACAGGAAATCTGTGACTCACTTTTATCAATTCTGGTCTAGTTCTCATTCTATTGACATTTAATGTAATGTTTCTTTACAAAATTGAGCTATTCACAATTTTGAACTTTGGAATAAGAACTAGACCAAAATTGACAAAACTGAGACGTGGGTTTCCTGTTGGGGTTTTCTTCTACGATAAGTTGTATACTTTTTGGAAAATAGTCATTTGAAACAGGAGGCTCATTTTTTTTAAATTAATTTTTTTAAATTCGAATATCTTCCCGACCTAAAGATTTATATTGAACACATTTATATATTTGGAATCCTTAGCTTTCAACAAATATATACATTACCAATCTATAAGGCATACTTTTAGCTATATAAAGACAAATTCTAGAGGGTGTGTAAAAAGTGACTGCAGGAGGGCTCCGTATCCTTAAGTCATGTTTACAATCTACAAACCTCACAGCCATTACATAGTTACTTTCACACCAGTCTCCAAGAAATACCTTGACTTAGGTTACCTGAATTAACTATCAAACTGTCAATATTTGAAAAGGATTGTAAATTTCATTGGACATGTTCGAACGCATGTCCAAAGCCCTGGAACTGGGCATTGAATATTGTTGTCAACAAGTGCACATGTCTGTTGTTGTTGGGTGAGGGGCAGTACAAGACATCATCTGCTGTTAACCTGTTGTATTGTGAGATATAGTTCCACAATAATATTGCCATACAGATATCAACTGAACAAGATTGAGTTGGTGTTAAAAACTCAAAAGAAGCTGATCAAGGTGTGACGGTGGTTAAAATATCAGCAAAGGCCCCAAGCTTATTATCCAATGGTTGCTTCATGTAGTCATTGCCCTTTTCCATTTTGCACCAGCCCATTGGTAACGGACGGCTTCCAAACATGACTGCATCAAACCCAAAGGCCAGCTTAGTATTCTAGACTCTCCATTGAAACACACAAGGGATGAAACCCAATGATTTACTATGAAAAGTGCCCAAGCTATGCTGCTTGACATGTACCTACAAATTGAGGAGCTATACAATGTTTCCTTCAACTAACTGATCACAGCCCCAGCATTGTTTCGTTGAATTCAGTCATCTACCATAGGCAACAATGAACATATTTGCATTGTATGGTAGCACAAAAATATAAAATGTCATGTATCTAATTTACATAGTAATGCATGCAGCATACTTTGTTGTCGATTAGAAAATAGGATTAGGGTCACTTTCACTGTTACGTCATGTAACAAGGTATAATCTATGTCACCATTAGATTTTGGAAGGATGGATTTACACCACCATTTTTACCTCCATTTTAGAGAGGTAGTTACCCCTAACCTGTTCAAGGACTTTCAATGGCTTATTTGATCATCCGCCAGTTTAAAGTTTCAAATTCGAGCATGGTCATCAGGGCCAGATACATGTGCAACTGTGATTCTTTGGAATGAATGCTCAAGTTCTTCAAGATGTTGGTGATTAGCTGACTAGAAATGTACAACTTACAGTTGCTGTGGTGACATGAGAATAATATAACAGAGCACCAAGAGGAAATATATATTACATTGTATACATATGTATAACAGTACAATTTTTCTAATTTACATTTTCACACGTATTACAATATTTACAACACAAAGAAATGAGCAGCCATTAATGTACAAAAGACATGAATAGCACTCACTTATAAAATTTTGTACATACACTAGCATGGTCTATGAGCCTGTGTTTTAGAGTATTACCTTCTTTGCGTACTGCTGAAAGGTGGGGGAGTTGCAATTCCACCCTATGTGTACCATATGCTAGATTAAATTGAATTCCCGTACAAAGGACTGTAGCGGGTGTATTCTGATTCAAGATTTGTGCACTGTACTGTATGGATGCCCCTAGTTCTACAAACTGTTATGGTTGCGAAAAAGAAGCACAAACATTTACAAACTAGGATGTGTATTTCTCATTTCACAAGCAAACATGGGTACGGTAATATGTGTACTTGAATGAATTTTTTTTATACCCCAGTATACTATTATTTCACGATCCCTATTACTATGAGATAAAAGCCTTATTTACACTGTACTCACAAATTCAATACCATGCATCATCCTAAAAATCTTTTTGTTATTTCAGCTATAGATAAAATAAACAAAGACAATTACTGTCAGAGTTTTCATCAGGTTGCAACACAATGTTTTCATCAAGGGACTTTCATAACAACCTGGATCGGAGTATTCTATTGACGGCCAGACGGGAGTTTGTAGCTGTATTGTGCTGGCTGCTCAAAGTTAGCTTTCCAGTTGACAGTCTCAAACACTTAAAAACTAGGGAAAACTATAGATGTCTGAATTTATTCCAATTACATGTAGGTTCATAAGAGTCCTCTAGATTTCAATATTAGAGCTGATGTGTGATAGATCTGGTGCAGTATAAGAGGGTTTTAGAGGTTTTATGTAGAAACAATAGAAGCAGCTCAACATATTTATTCTGTTATCATGCAGAATTCTTAAATTCTTTCGACCAAGAGTAAATTATGAACAAGAAGTGCTTGGCAATCAGAGGAGATTTAGAAGTTTATGATTCAAATTTTCATTTGAAACAATAGTGACTGAGTATGGATGGGCCACAACAGAGCTTCTAATCCTGCTGTTATACTATATCCCAGTAGCAATGGTAATAACCAAAGATGATTATTGTGACACGAAAATGTATTTCAAATTCGTTGAAAGACCCAACCACCAATTTGAAATCTGAATGCCTATTTTTAAGAAAACAATTTGTGTAAAAATATTTTGTACATGTATTTTGAGAATTGTGACATTCAAAACGTTTTTCTGTGTTTGAGAGATCAGATCCCAACATAATACTGCCATTGGACACCATCAATTCAATAACATTCATGACAGTGTGATACCCCAGAAAACCTTAACATTCAAAGCCTAGGTTGAGAAAATTACAGTACATTCATGCCATCATAAACATTTAACACAAACAAAATGAGCAAACAAAGCAAGATTTTTTTTACATGTTTAGCACTAGAAATGTAGCGTGGGATTCAGTTAGCGTGGGATTCAGTTAACAACGTATTCACAAAGTACCAATTATTGTTTGTTGGATATCTGCCTTTTCATAAAAGTTTTAGTTTTATTGCAATATTA
The DNA here is from genome assembly GCA_036873755.1 of Hanleya hanleyi. Taxonomy (NCBI): domain Eukaryota; kingdom Metazoa; phylum Mollusca; class Polyplacophora; order Lepidopleurida; family Hanleyidae; genus Hanleya; species Hanleya hanleyi. Next base: position 14,671 of record JAVTVY010054970.1, on the reverse strand, counting down.
TACTATGATAACTATAGCTATGCTGGTATTTAAATTTGTATTTAAAGTGTAAGTTTTGTGGAAACACTTTCTCTCTCATAGATTATGTACAAATTATACTTCATTAATGTGATAAAGACGATGAAGCATTTAAAAACAGCACACTCAAACGATCTAGCACTAAGCAGCCATAATGAAATCTCTCGGGTGGAAATTCTTATATTAGGTGTGATCAGTTCTAATCACATATCCAACCCTCAAGACTGTTTGCCATTTGAGACTGGGTCAGAGCTTGTTGTAGCACCTGAGTTAGTGTCTGCAGTATGTTGTCCGTTTAGGTGGATCTCAGGTATGACCTTGACCCCTGTAGAGTTGACCTGTGAGGGGTCAGATCCTGAGTTCACCTCACCGTCTGTCATTTCTGATTCAACGCTTTCTGTAACATCCATGGACTCCTCCAAATCGTTCATTCCTTCCTTCTTGTGTTTACTTGCAGTTGTGTTATCTCCATTTGTCTGTCCATCTATCTTCTTGTCTTTCTCTCCATCTGCTGCTCTCTGCTCATTCATCTCTCCTTCCTCCTCCTCTTCTTCTTCGTCACTATATTCATCCTCCTCATCTTCTTCCTCTCCATCCTGTTTCTCCTGAATCACAGGAGTGTCACCTTTTCCATCTGCAATACAAATTGAAAATTTACTTCATTCAACTGATGTTGAATATTCAAAGTAAACTGGAAATGTTATTTTAACATTAAACTATCACAGGAAGTACATTATCCCACCCATGAATATTGGAGTGACCATATTTATTAGAATGGGAAGTTGATGAAATGACAAAAAGAGGACCTTACATCCAGGTAGTTTCTCTTACATTTAGGTGTAAATATATTGGAATGACTGATCATAATTGATTGATCAAATGTCATTAGAGTGATTGAATTATTACAGTGTATATCAAAACCTATATTGAAGATTGTGATTATTGCAACACATTTCTTAATATTTTTTCCATGTCAATCCAATGACCTTATTCTTTATATGACAAATTTTGCAGTGTTCTCCCTTTTGAGAACAGAGCAACAGGATCTTTGTCTGCATCATCCATTGTGATGAGAGAGGATTTGGGTTTTGTGGGGGTGCAAGTCAGGTTGTGGGAGCGTATGTCAGATGTGGGAGCATGTGCCCGGTTGTGGAATGTGTGTCTTATTGTGGGAGCATGTCCGGCTGTGGGAGCAGGTGTCAGGTTGTGGGAATATGTGTCAGGCTATGGGAATGTGTGTCAGATTGTTGGAGCATGTGTCAGGCTGTGGGAGCATGTGTCAGGAGGTGGGAATGTGTGTCAGGCTGTGGGAATGTGTGTCAGATTGTTGGAGTACATGTCAGGTCATGGGAATGTATGTCAGGCTGTGGGAATGCGTGTCAGATTGTGGGAATGCGTGTCAGATTGTGGGAGCATGTATCAGGCTGTGGGAGCATGTGCCAGGTTGTGGGAATGTGTTTCAGGCTGTGGGAATGTGTTTCAGATTGTGGGAGCATGTGTCGGGTTGTGGGAATGTGTGCCAGGCTGCGGGAGCATGTGTCGGATATGGGAGTATGTGTCAGGCTGTGAAAGCACTTATAAGAAGTAGGAGTACATGTCAAGTTGTCAGGGCATGTGTCCGATTTTGGGAGCATGTGTCAGATTGTGGCAGCATGTTCCAGGTTTTAGGAGCATGTGTCAGGTTGTGGGAGCACATGTCAGGCTATGGGAGCACGTGTCAGATTTTGGGCACATATGACAGGTTGTGGGAGCACATGCTAGGTTGTCGAGGCATGTGTCAAGCCGTGGGAGCATGTGTCAATTTGTGGAATGTGTCAGGTTGTGAGAGCGCGTGTCAGATGTGGAAGTGTGTATCAGGTTGTGGGAGCACATGTCAGGTTGTAGGAATGTGTGTCAGGCTGTGGGAGCGCATGTTAGATTGTCAGGGCATGTGTCAGGCTGTGGGAGCACGTGTCAGATTATGGCAGCATGTATCAGGTTATGGGAGTGTTTCAGGTTGTGGGAGTGTGTGTCAGTTTGTAGGCACACATTGTCAGGTTGTGGGAGTATGTGTCAGATTGTGGAAGCATGTGTCAGGCTGTGGGAGCACGTGTCAGATTATGGCAGCATGTATCAGGTTATGGGAGTGTTTCAGGTTGTGGGAGCACGTGTCCGGTTGTAGGGGCATGTGTCAGTTTGTAGGCACACATTGTCAGGTTGTGAAGTTTGTGTCCGGTTGTGGGAACGTATATCATGCCCCAATGTCAAACCTATGTGTGCTCAGTGATGAAATGAATCCATCTAAGGTTTCTTGTAATTTCTGCAGACAGAGGTGCATACACATGTACATATGGAAATGACCCACCCTTAAAGAATGAGAATTAAAACTGCATAGGAACAGATAATGATAGCTGTACAATGTTAGCACTAGTATAGACAACTAAAGGCAGAGGTCAGTATACACCCTTTGATACACAAAAAAGTGCAAAGAATTTTTCTCCAACATTAGATGAAATAAAGCTGACAATTAACTCTGTATCAAGAAAACTTTGTGATGCATACAATATACATTCTTCTAACCATCATAAAGAAATATGGCTGAAATCATGGAACAGATCTACTTGTGCATTATATGCTTAGTTTCTGAAGATGACTACAATAAACATAGATCGGTATATCAAATGCTTCATTGAGATTTTTTTTTTTTCTTATTCAGAGTTATTTACTCTAAAATCATTTAATTATGGTTAGCAAACACTACCAAATAAAACAGTGCTGAGGGGTGGGGGGCATTGAAATACATCTTGTGTTAGTTGACAAAAAAGACAAAGATCATGCTTATCCAATATGAAGACTGATGGTTTCCAGTGATAGGTGGGAGCTAGCACACTATAGCATTTCCAGGCCAAACAGATCTGTTTTCTAACATGACCAGTGACATCAAAAACTCAAGCATCTGTAATCATATTGATACAAGCATGATCTATATTAAAGGTGACGAGATATATCAACTGTCCCACGACTACAAACCCCTTTAACAGACTTGTGCGAGTGCAAAGAAGAGTTCACCTATGTTAGTGGAGGGTAGTGAATGTGACCGCCCCGTCATCACAGGTGTACCAGTGTTACTTGGAGGCAGTGAACGTCCCGTTACTGCACGGTTACCTGACATAGGGGTGGCTGTAGATGGAGGTGCAAAGTCCAACTTTGGAGCAAATGGTCTCTGTTTGCGGGCTGGGTTGAACTGATAGCAGTAGCAGCATCTAAAACCTGAATGAAAATATTTGATAGATTCAGATATATGAGTGGGCATCTTAGGGAAAGACACATTCTGCTGTCATGGCTACACAGTCAGTCATGTCAGTAGTATATATATTATGCACAGCTGCCTGCAATGACTGACATTAATTGTACAGAAATTGTCATCACTGAAATGTCTCAGTTGACAGGCACACATGTATGAAGATGTATCCATTAATACTAATTTCAAGTTCTAAATGGCATTGTAACAATTTATATGCAGAAACTGCTTCTGCAGATCTTTTATCCTCGAATATTCAGGCCTTGCCACTTGAACCAGAATATTCAAGGCAATCAAATAATGTTACATATCATGAAACATTCAATTAATAGACATCACTGATGAGAGTCATAATGTTTACTTTATGTTACATTCTGGCTTTCAATAATTTATATAGAAAACTCAGGAAATTCTTCAGCGGATTGAGAAAAAACTGTGTTTCTGCTAATGTCCTCTGATCTCTGTCTGAAATATCAAGAATTCTCTACAAGCTAGCCTCCCGAGACCATTATTCTCTGGTAGAAGGTACAACAATTTCTAGACAAACACTGTGTGGTACTTTACTCGACTGTTGAAAATAGTTGTTCTGTATGCTCTCAATATTTAGATTAGAGAGGCTTTACATTAATGTAATGATATCCACCCATCTTCTAATATCTGACCTCATCTCACCTGTAGGATATTGTGAACCTATATGTTCAACTCAATTTGGACTAGACTTACTGAGATACTCAAATTCTTCTTTAAGAGCCATGCCATTGTGGGAGTGACAGTATTTACAGATGAGGGCGTATCTGTTCTGGGGTCCATCTCCCACAAAGTACTCCACAAGCTTGTCCATTTTACCCCTCTCACGGGGCGGAACTGGGCGTGGCAGTGGGGGACCAGGCGGATGAGCTGAAAGTAGGTATAAAACATTATTTTCTTTTATTAAAGATAAAAGGTTTTGTTCCTAAAAAGTGATACATATAGAGCAAATCATGTATGTGATGTATCTACTCTAGAGACATCCCCCCACAACCCACACCTCAACCTCCCTCCAATTAATAACTCCACGAGATAAAAATATTACATAAGTGATTAAAAGTGACTATTACGTGATGTCAGGTCAAGCTTAAAATGTTCATAATTTCAAGATATACGGTAATTGTACGTGAATACCAAAGAGTCTAAACTGTACCATCAGAGTACACAATCCAGCTGAAACTCAATTCATTTTGGGCATCTATAACAGCCCTCGCAATTAGCCACGGCAAACAGCATTTGCCGTGGTAAATGCTGGGGTAAAATCACTTCGCGACGGCAGTTTTTTTGCCGTGGGTCGTAAAGTGATGTTGTTGTTGTTGTTGTCAGTAAACAACATACGGTCGATGGTAAAATACGTCTCCTTGAACTGGCTTTTCTTGCTAATAAATTTGGTTTTAATAAACGAGACAGCTACTGGTGCTGTGGTTGTTTGATTGCATAATTTGGAGACATCGATCGGCAAAATGCACTTTTCCAAGAACTGACAGACAGCCGATCATTCCCAATCTAGAAAGCACAGATCTTCAATTGGATGTCTGTCACTCTCCAGCATGCAAGGCATTTCTCCACTGGCGTTTCTTCGTTGTCGCAATAGCACAGGCGACCGCATATGAGGAGAGTGCTCTAGGGAATGGTGAGGGTTACGATGAAGGGGAATTCACGTACAGTTAGGATTATGTATTATTGTATTATGAATGGCACGGCAACCTGAAATAGTGAACTGAGTAGTAATCTTAAATTAATTAATTACAGCTGGCACTAAATATCTTATATACTCCATGTTTTCATACATTACCCGGAATATAATTTGCCCAACATTTGGGGTTACCGTACTCCACGTAAGCCTCTACAATTACCATTCTCCTGCACAGCGGTATTTAAAAGTTTTGACAGTGACAATTTGTTTTGCTTTGCCATCGTACGAGAGCATGACGATGCTGACGAAATGGTGAAATTTGAGGTTGTCGTGCATAAAGCCTGAACTGGCGGACAATGGTGGAAACTGTGCTTGAAATTTTTTTGAGGCATGCAAGATCGGCCAACATGTTATGACCACGTGGCTTTGTCACTATCGACGTATCGGATAAATGGATAGCTGGAACCCGAGGTAATAAAAAACTGGAATGCCTCCGGCCGACTATATGGGCAACTTAAAATATTGTTTGTTTGATTAACCCTACAGGCCCCCACCTATAACTTTAGTTTTTTTTTTATTTTACCTGTTTTTTTTAATTCATCTAAGAAATATAGGGTATTCCTGGAACTATCTTATATTGAAGTTATATCTGTTAACCAGGAAAACTCAAATCCACACAAATGGTAATATTTTCTCTGTTTCGCACATCTCATGTCTCTACTCCCATGAAGCAATATTGTCACCAGGTATGTGATCATGAAAAAGTTCAATTGAAAACTAAAATTAAAATAATAAAACTAAAAATTGACCTACCAACGCATGGTTTGTAGCAAGGTTATGTTACCCCAAACAAAAAACTTTTGAATTTTTGCTCAATGGTCAGTACATATGACCAGAAGTTCATCTGTATTTTATGAACTTCTGATATGACAAAAATGAATCCATCAAATTGTAGTAGAAAATCTGTGAATTCCAGCAAACATCCTGGGCAAGTCATTTAATTATCGTAGTGAAAACTAGATCTACTGCAAAAAAAATATGCCGTGGTGAAGCCCTTTTTTGCCGTGGCAAATTGATTTCTCCTCAGCAATTTTTTTGCCGTGGAGAATTTTCCTAATTGTGAGGGCTGTATAATATTAATGGTATATAGTAGAGCAGAGTCATAGCTAAATTATACATTAAACAATCTGATTATTCATTAACAGGAAAGGAAATTCCTTACCATGAATTTAGAGGTTGATAAAAATGGTAAAATAATCAAGCAGAAATCCCTTTCTTTGTTAATTTCTTGAGTTCAGGAGTAATCAAATTACTCACAAAGACTGAATATTGTCGGAAAATTTGGGGTGATTGAATTCCATTGGTTGACTGAATAATCAGATTATTTGCCATAAACAAATCGTTACGAGATTCCTCACAGTAAGGGCTCATCACAGGTTGGCCATTTCTGCCTGCTGACATTATCTGACGTGGCTGCATGGCAGATCCTCGACCCTGGGGCAGGCGAGGTGTGGCTTGACTAAGCGGTGTCGTACGACCTCTGCCCAAAGGACCTGTTGTGGTCTTTGAGCCCACCGATCTCTGTCGCAGTGCTGAAAGTACATCTGAAACAATTAAACTCTCTTCTGTATATACTGTGAAAATTCAATGTGAAGTGAGGCCAACATTAATAAGACAGTGTCATTATCATGATGACTGTATACATGATGCACAATTGATTTGAACATTTCCTGAACTGTGACATGTACAGTATTGTAACTTTCTGATGCACCTGCCTTGAGGGCAAGCTAACATTGAAAATGACTGGCCCCCTCTCTGGTTCATTTACCCTCATCTATATCATCAGAGAGGTCGTTAACAGATATTAAATGATTATTACAGTATATGAAAGAACTGAATACTATACTTCGCAAGCCTAATTATTCAAAACCACCACAACAAACTCGGAGGGCAAGATAAAATTGAAAACGAGTGGCCCCCTCTCTGGTTCACTGGCCCTCATCTATATCATCAGAGAGGTTGTTAACAGATATTAAATGATTATTACAGTATATGAAAGAAGTGAATACTATACTTGGCTAGTCTAATTATTCACAACCAACACAACCAACTCAGACAACAGTGGCACTTACCTGATCCAGCTGGGGTTACTGTTGACTTGGGTGAAATCACAAATGTTTTCTGTAACAGAAAATGAATAGAATGTTTTTGAAGTGGTATTTTGGAAAAAAGAAAACACAGACAACAATCACCAGCAAAAAATACTCCAGTACTAAACCTTCGTTGTGTGACAGTTCTCATGTTGGGTTAATTGTAACAGGCAGTAAAACAAAGATAAATTTACTACTAAAATAGGAGGTCCATCTTTCATGCAAGTGTTACGAGACAAAGGCAACAATGGACTGCCTGGGTAAAACAAGGTTTTTTTTCTTTTCAGTAAAAATAAAAACCTGAACAATAGAGGGAGGGAGGGAATTTGGCTTAATGTCACACTCAAGTTTGTTTCACTCATATGGTGACAGTCAGTTTGGTTGGTGGAGGAAGCCGGAGTACCCTGAACAATAGAACCTACATGAAAGATCAGCATGTATGACAAGATCTTATTTCGACATGCATTCAGCAAAAAGTTACACATTGTATACAATATTACACCTGTTAGCAGAACAATGAACTTGACGATAGTAAGTTAGTTAAAAGTCAGGTCACATGACCATGAGGACAATGATATATACATACAAGTGCCTTACTAGGGGGGGGGGAGATTTGGCTTAATGTCACACTCAAGGTTGTTTCACTCATATGGTGACAGTCAGTTTGGATTGAATGAGTAGTAGGGTTTAACGTCGTTTTCAACCTTGTATCAGTCATATCACGATGGTGCCAACATGTGCCAGAACACGAGAGTGCTCACAGTTCCTATTACCCTGGACACTGATCAGCCCAGCCAGTACAGCACCCGGTCACCCATCCAAGTACTGACCGAGCTTAACATTGCTTAACTTCGGTGATCTGACGAGAACCGGTGTGTCCAACGCTATAAGCCGTACTCAGTCAGTTTGGTTGGAGGAAGAAGCCGGAGTACCAGGAGAGAACCACCGCCCGTCACCAATTAACTGACAAAGTACCTACATGTAGATGTACTAGTGCTACTATTACTGCATACATATACATGCTGGAGGGTGTCAGGACATTTCGGCACACAATATTTCAGCACGCGACATTTCGTCACGTGACATTACAGCACAGTTAAGCTAAAAATAAAGATTTTCTCATTCTTTTTTTTTTCTTTACATATGTTTAACATTTTAACAGACCATTTTAAGTATTACCAAGTTGTAGATTCTCATAGTTGCCCTTGATTAGCTGAGACATTTCGGCACCTTTTTTCACATCTTAAGGTTGATTGATGAGGTTTTACTAGTAATAGAATCTAAAATCACATTATGTACATCAAGATAGATAGATAATTTATTTAAACAGTGTAAATATATACATCCTCAACCAAACGGCTGCTTTCCAGGACGGCCCTGTATCTCACAACTTCTACACATTAAAACACAATTTCAATAATACGTATATATACAAGGGGGCATTATAGAGTTCACTTGTACCTCGATTAAATAACAAGTATAATAAAATCAGTTGCCTTCGTAAAATGTGCTTAATTTACGTTTAAAACTGTAAAGAGATTTACATGACTTGATTTCAGTCGGTAATTTGTTATATAAAATAGCTCCTCTATATAAAAAAGTTTTCTTTTTGCTTTCTGAGGCACACAGAACAATATGAATGTCATTTCTCTGCCTTGTGGTATAAGTATGAACACTGGAGTTAAAATTAAAATAATCACATAGATAAAAGGGAACCATTCCATTTGTACATTTATAAACCATTTCCAGGACATGCATTTCCTGTCGTTTCCGTACATCACGCCAATTTAGATCTTTAAGCATGTCTACTACGTGTTCCCGTTTCCCACGACCCAAAATAATTCGTGCTCCCTTATTTTGTAAAACCTGGAGCCTTCGTTGGAGCTTGTCACTACAATTCGACCACACTACATCACAATAATCAAATAGTGGTGTTACCATAGATGTAAACTAGTTTTGCACAGTCCTGTGAAATATATTTACGGACCTTGCTGATGACACCTATCCGTTGCGATATTTTTGAACAGATTTTGTCAACATGATCTCTATATGTCAAGCAAGAGTCAACGTAAACACCAAGATACTTAAATACGTCAACCTGGTCAATCTGACATTCATTCACATCTAGATTCAAATTGGGTTCCTTAGCAAGTCGTTGATGTGTTCCATATAGCATGCATTTAGTTTTTGCCACATTTAAAGTCAAGCAATTTTCTTTGAGCCAAGTAGATACACTTTCTAGGTCTTCTGTTAAGGCCCGATTTATCTTTAAAACAGAAACATCAGAATAAAATATAGCACTATCGTCGGCATATAATACTATCTTAGAATGCTTGAGCACTGAGGGCAAATCGTTTATAATATAAATAATGAAAAGAAGAGGACCCAAAACAGAGCCTTGGGGCACTCCATAACTAAGCTTTGTAGAGTCTGACATACATCCCTTAAAACTGACACTTTGAGATCTACCAATAAGATAATCTGAGAACCACTCCAGTTCAACACCACTTATACCAAAATTTGATAATTTTCTCTAAAGAATATATGGATTAACTGTATCGAAAGCTTTTTTAAGATCAAGAAATACGCCACCTGTGGTGCGTCCGCTTTCCATGTTCTTGAGTATATAATCACTTACATTAATGAGTGTAGTAGAAGATGAGTGGGCAGGTCCAAAACCAGAATGAAATACATTTAGTAGATTATGGGAGGAAATATGATCATATAGCTGTCTGTGCTTGTGGTTTTGCTTTTTGCTTAAAGTGATCGTAAACCCTCAAGTATAGTTTCCATCAAATGAAAGACCATTGCGAACAGTGTCGGAAAATATTTATTGTAATTTTTTACGATTTTTATTTCACAGAGTAAACTACAAATAAAGCATGGTATTCTATGGTGGTCTGTTGCAATCATATTTGGGTCCAGTGACGTCACACTGCCTTAATACATATATTTCAAACTGTATGCACTTTCCAATGCTTGATTCAAGCTTAAGGTGTGTATACTTTGAGTTTCAACACAGCCTCACTGTTCCAATGTGCATGTTTCACCAAAATGTCAAGCCAATCTGAATCTTTAATTTAATTTCTCCGATTTTGGTGAAACATGCACATTGGAACAGTGAGTCTGTCTTCCTAAAACAACTGCATAATGTGAAAAGAGTTGCCGAAATGTCGCAGATATTCGTTGCCAAAGAATCTACAACTTCTGAACCCTTAAAATGATCTGTCTATATGTTAAAAAAAGAGGTGAAAATCTAAATTTTTAGTATAATTTGGCCTGTAAATAAAAGGTGCCGAAATGTTGCCTGCCAAAATGTCGTACTCTTCACTTTCTGCCAAAATGTCGTGTGATGAAATGTCGCATGCCAAAATGTCGTGAATTCATGCTGGATGTCCTGATAATGCTAATATTCCTACCATATATATTATATATCGGCTACACGCTCCTGTGATCACTGTGCTAAACTGGGAGGAATTCGGCTAATATGTTTAATATAAGTATCCTATTTGAAGACCTGTGTAATATGATGTAGTGGGGACAGGAATTATAGTCTCATTGTTAAAATACTGAAATCAGCCGATGCAAAGTACGTAATACTTGTCAGGGCAGATTATCAGTTATGAAGGAGACAATCCAATCACCTTGCCGCTGACTACATGCCAGAGATCCATGCTGGAGTGACATGTGTGAAGAGACTTAATAGTGAGCAGGTTCGTTGGCAGAAACTAACATGACTAAGAGGAATTTTAGGATACATGGTAAGTATGGTGGTTTGATAGATAAAGTCACTTCTCCTTTACTGCTTACATTTAATACAAATTTGTACAAGTAAGTTTAAATAAATCAAGGCTATTCTATGGATAACAACTTCTTTATTGCTGTGGAGCGGACGTTTCCTTGGAGATTTCCTTGGAGCTCATTAGCTTTGAAAAAGTTGGAAGTATCTCCAACGAAACGTCAGCTCCACAGCAATAAAGAAGTTGTTATCCATAGAATGACCTTGTGTTATATACGCCGACTTCCAAATGCCTATCAAAGAAATTGTAATTTTTAAATATTTACAAGGGATGACAAATATCGGTAGTGTGCTTTCTCATCAAGCATAGGAGGAACTGTGATGAACAGTGCCAGGACTATCCAGAACTACTCTCCATGCTCTCAGTCTGAGTGTGCCAGTTACATTGTATCACTGGAGCAAGAAATGACTACATGGTAGGATATCAGCACCTTCATGCACAGCCAATGTTGACAGGTCAAGAGTAATACGGTACATGGAATATACACAGGACACACATCGTGTATACTGCAGGAACTGTGACATTACTTTGTTACTGTGTGTTAGATCGTGAAATACATCTCAAGTGCATTCAGAAAACACTCCTAATGGTTTGGGGTTTTTCCAACTGATGAATCTGGAGCTAAAAGCTGCACTGTTGCGGGGTAGAATGTGTGATCCATGAAGTAGAGGGCAAGTATATATAACCTACATGTATCAGCTGTGATTTGTGTTGTTACAATACATACAACATGAAGACAATGTATTAGCTGAACCTGACATCTGCCCTGTTCCGTGCTCGAATATGTCTTTACCTCTTGTTGGCATTGTCTTACGGTAATCCCTCTAATAATTCAAGCACCATGATCACAGGAAGCGAAATTTCTCACCGTAAAATCTGGAGGTGATCAAATTTTCTAGAACAGGAAGTTGACAAAATGGTCCAAAATCATGAAGATAATCCATTATTTGTTTGTTATTTCAATGATTTTGGAGGATGATCAAATTTATGAATTCCGTCCCCAAAATTGGGGGTGATTAAATTTTGATTGGGGGGGGGGAGGGTGAATTACTAGAGGGATTACCATATATGCAATTTAGAATACATATGGGGAAAGAGAACACATCACATGCGATCAAAGTGAGAGGACAAGAATAATCTGTGGGTAGAGTAAGAGTGAAGCAGACTAAGACACGGGCAGCAGGCTCACCTCTACCTTCTTAAATCTGTCAGGATCATATTTCTCCAGTATTTCCTTGGCCTTCTTGTACGTCTCCTTCTCCATCACGTCTTCCAACTACAACATCAAACATCCATACTCAGCCAAACAGATCCAGTGTACCATACTATTGATTCAGAGGAGAAAACCAAAACCCTTAAATGTTGTAATCATGATTCAAATCCCACCTAGATATTGGTTGATATAATGGCTCAGTTGAGCATTATTGAGAGAACAAAGAAGGGCCGGTCTGTTACTGACTTGTGACTTCAACTGATCAGCTACTGTGTTAAACAATTTCACATTGCCCTATCTTTTAACCCTGGAAACTACTTTGAAGTGATGATAACTGACATAATTTTCTACATGTGTACTATAGTTTCCCAGGCATGGCACTTTCTTTGAATATTGGGAAATATAGTACATATGTAGACAATTTTGCCAGTTTACCTTGTTTATGAACAGTTGTTGAGGCAAAGTTACTACTTTGATGATCAAGGGGCGTAACTCAGATGAAACCATCCAATCGGGTTGAAAAGGTCATATGCACCTCTTCACATGGTAATGATAATGTGTTGCAAATTTGGAAAGAATCCAGCAAAACTTCTTTGACAAGGTAGCTGTCGTTTATTTACATTCAAGGGGCATAATTCTGAAGAAAACATCGGATCAAGTCAAAACAGTCACATACATATCTTCACAAATTTGGAAAGAATCCAGCAAAACCTCTTTGCTATGTTGCATACAAGAAAAGGTAGCTGATGGAAATAGTTTTTCCAATAATCAGGGGCATATCTCAGAAGAAAACATTGGAGCAGGTTGAAAAGGTCACATGCACATCTTCAAATGGTGATGATAATGTGCGGCAAATTTGAAAAAGTTGCATTCAAAAGAAAAGGTAGCTGATAAAAGTAGGTTTTTCCAATGTTCAAGGGACATAATTCTGGAGAAAACATTGGATCAAGTCAAAACGGTCACATGTGTATCTCCATATGGTGGTGATAATGTGTGACAAATTTGAAAAAACTCCAGCCAGAATTCTCTGCTGTGCTGTGTTCACAAGTAAAGTTAATGTATTGATAATACGTCCCATCAAAATTGACGGGCAAGTAGAAAGAAGTCTGTTTTAGGACATTATTAAGTAAATTTTTATTTATTTTATTTTAATATGTATATAATATGTATATTGAAATATTCATTATTTATGTATTATTCGTTAAACAGGAGAGTAGATTAATATGGGCTCATCCCGCTCTACAACCCAGACATGTAATGTTAAAATCACTATAATTTTTCAAATAAGAGCCCTTTTGGTGACCCCACAGGAAAGGAAATTTGCTTTTTTATATATATATTAGACAACACTATTTTAACTGATGAAGCTTAAAAGTGTCAATATTGTAACTAAAATTTGAGACATCGTCGTAGTTAGCTGTGTTAAAGAATCTCACATGATTTATTCACATTAAAAACAAACATTTTTTATTTGAAATTATTGATTAATAATTAAAAGTCTCTTTAACTGGATCTAGTTTAATAATAAAAAAGGGCAAGTTGAGAAAACAACTCCCCATAAATTAATTTCAGTAAAACTGTCCATTAAAAGTATTTACTTTAACATTCAATAGATGAATATATAATTATCTTCAAATTATTGGTTTCATAAATTCTATTTTCAGTCACCATTCACATAATTTTGTAATCAATGACAACATAATGTTCATCATCAACAAGCAAACAATCTAATTGAGGACTTGGGGACCCAAGAAACATTCGGAAACCTGTCATCGCTACCACAGTAACATGCATTATCAAGCTTTTGAGGGTTCCCGACGTACAGCTATCAACTCAGCCTCGTTCTGATCGAAGGGGATTTCCACGTGCTCCAGTCGGCGGGAGAAAAATTGTTTCTCTGTTAAGCAAATTTGGGATTAAATTTATCTGAGACTCAGTGGTTTGTAACATTTGGTGATACAATTACAGTTTGTGTGTCCAACAAACGGAACGTTTATTCACTTGTACACAAAGGCAATCATTCGACAACTTACGCAATATTCGCTTACAACAACAACACAATGTTATATAGCATAGTCGGGGAAACAAATCTCTGGAGACAATTTTCAATGACAAGTTTGCACTAATTACAAACGCGAATCGCCGATAAAAGCGCACCTCATAATGAATTTAGGCGAGCAGTACGTGCAAACGAAGCCCTGTCTTTCTTTCACTTTCGGCCGAATCCTTCTACATCATCCCAAACACATGGCTACGTACAGGGATCCAAACAGAAATCCACGGGCAGAGAGAACTAGGATACATTCTCCATGACTGGGTACTTTTCCAGTCCAACCTCTGTAGACTGGGCGATTTATTAGATTACCACACATATAAGGGAAGTACCGATTCGCGAAGAGTGATCAGGGGAATTCCCAAACAGAACGCACCGACTGTTCACGCATTTTCTAAACCCAGGAGTGAGGAAGACGAGCATACGGAGCTTAACCCCCCCCCCCCTTCCAAATTTTCTACCCGAATTTACATCGATCTCAGGATCGATCATTT
>JAVTVY010054969.1:0-30200 GCA_036873755.1 Hanleya hanleyi | reverse complement strand
TGTCCTGTATTATACCAAATCTGTCCTGTATTGTGCCATATTTATCCTGTATTACACAATATGTGTTCTGTATTATACCAAATCTGTGCTGTATTATACAGTATCTGTCCTGTATTATACCAAATCTGTGCTGTATTATACAGTATCTGTCCTGTATTATACCAAATCTGTCCTGTATTATAACATATCTGTCCTGTATTGTATCATATATCTCCTGTACTACAAAATATATATTCGGCATTATACAATCGGATAGCGGTTGTCGTGAATAACAACAAGTTCAGCAATGTTTATACAGTTTATTATCCCCAATGTTACATCATACCCAGGCTGGGAGAGCCGCCCTGGGTATGTTTAGTATGTTCACAGCAAAACAAATTGAAATATACCATGTTTTATTATTTAACGCACCGTCAGCATGTAGACATATAGAGTATGTACGGCATGTTATGGTATTCATCAGTGCACGGGTGACGCTTTCAACCGATGGGGTGGTCGGTCGGCTTGGTAACGAAAAATGTAACATTGGTCACCCTCTCCACTATCCACTTGGTGTTGAGGCGTTGTTGCTGGGCCCATTCCAAGGAGTGCACGGTGTCCAGTTTCGCTAGCATCGTCTCTACCCTTATAAAGATGTACCATGGTGTACCATGCTGAAAGTACCATGGTACTTTGGGACATTGTACCATGGATTTATCATGCATGTACCATGGTAATACAATAGATTTACCATGATGTACCATGTCTGTACCAGGCTGTACCATACCTGTACCAGGTTGTACCAAGCCTGTACCAGGCTGTACCATGGTACTTTGGGACATAATCCATGGTACGCCATGGTACATTTTTATAAGGGCAACGACACCCGGTTAATGATGGTAAACGGTTGGTCAAATACCCGGATGTTACTGCTCGGGTAAAAGTATCGGACTTGGTCTGTCTCCTTATGCTGCAGCACATAACCAAACGCCAGATTCAACTTGAAGGCCGTAGTTTGATCGTTGAAGATGGCTTCAACGTAGCTGCGTAGATGGGCGAGGTCGGTCAGTCGGAAATTGTAGATATCTTGAATAGGGCGATGACGGTGGAAACAGTGCCGGATCATGGGCCAATGGCGCCGATAGATGTCACTCACTGGATGGTCTTCGTGTAACAGATGACTAGGAACATTTATGGGTTCCTCCGCGTGTACTTTGCTCTCCACGTCGTACAAAATCTAGCCCAAGGTCTTGTCGTCGGAATTTGACTGTTGAATTAGGGCGACATCATCATCGGCCCTCGTGCGATTTGTAGGAGTGGATCGTTGTGTGTGGAGGCCTCGTGGCGGCGCAAGTCGTGCCGACGAGTAAACTGCTTCTGGCAAGATGTGCAAGTGAACATGTTGATGGTTGACAGAGTGTCTGATGAAACGACCAGGCCGCTTCCCTTTTATAGCATGCTAGCTGGTGATCTATTTTTAGCACACTCAGTTCAACTACCCCGAAGTCGAGGACCGAGGTGTACTGGTGTACGACTGAGCCGCATTGCGCGCGCGCGTGTGTGTGTGTTTGTATGTGTGGGCAGTGGATTTTACATCCGGGATCTTGTCAACATCCGGTTTTCCAAGTGGGTTTTTCCAGTTGTTCCTCCGACTTTCATCCGGGTACTGTGATTTTACATCCGGGTCCTCATCTTACATCCGGGTTTTTTATGAACCGCATTGCGCGCGTGTATGTGTGTGCTTGCGTTTGTGTCCATCCGTGCACAAGGTAGAATTACGTTCTCTCCGAAAACTTCCTCTCACCGCCTCAATATGCTCAGACCCATTCAATATAAACACAACCAAGAGACATCAACAACAACATGCACATTGCGTAATACACGTTTTATTATCCTCACACCACCACCACCACCTGGCGTTGACGCCGTCAACGATCAGCATGTAGACATATAGAGTATGTACGGCTCAGTCGTACACCAGTACATCTCGGTACTCGAATTGGGGTAGGGGAACTGAGTGCTAAAAATAGATCACCAGCTATCGTGCTATAAAAGGGAAGCGGCCTGGCCGTTTCATCAGACAATCTCTCAACCACCAAGATGTTCACTTGTACTACGTGCTCGAAATCATTCACTCGTCTGCACGACTTGCGCCGCCATGAGGCTACCAAGCACGAAGGAACCGCCCGGTATAGCTGTACGATATGTACACTGTCGTTTCAGCGCCCGGATCATTTACAGCGCCAGGAACGTTCAATTCATGGGCCACCCAAGCGATCATGCGAAGAATGTGGTCGGCTTTTCAAACTGACCAATCAGTTGCTGCGACACCAACGCACACGACACCCTGTTCCCCAGCCACGTTTGCAGGAAGAGAAGCCCGTAGGCACCAGTATCGAGACAGCGGGAACTCTCACCCATCGCACGAGGGCCGATGATGATGGTGATGATGTCGCCCTAATTCAACAGTCAAATTCCGACGACAATACCTTGGGCCAGATTTTGTACGACGTGAAGGGCAAAGTACACTTCGTGGCCGAACGCATAAATGTTCCTAGCGATCTGTTACACGAAGACCATCCAGTGAGTGACATCTATCGGTGCCAATGGTCCATGATCCGGCACTGTTTCTACCGTCATCGCCCTATTCAAGATATCTACAATTTCCGACTGACCGACCTCGCCCGTCTACGCAGCCACGTGGAAGCCATCTTCAACGATCAAACTACGGCCTTCAAGTTGAATCTGTCGTTTGGTTATGTACTGCAGCATAAGGACACACATCAAATCCGATACTTTAACCCGAGCAGTAACATCCGTGTATTTGGCCAACCGTTTATCATCATTAACCGGGCGTCGCTAGAGGCGATGCTGGAGAAACTGGACACCGTGGATCCCTTGATATGGGCCCAACAACAACGCCACAACACACAATGGGTCGTAGAGAGGGTGACCAATGTCACGTTTTTCGTCACCAAGCTGACCGACCACCCCCATCGGCTGAATGCGTCACCCATGCACTGATGAATACCATAATATGCCGTACATACTCTATATGTTTACATGCTGATCGTTGACGGCGTCAACGCCAGGTGGTAGTGGTGGTGGTGTGAGGATAATAAAAGGTGTATTACGCAATGTGCCTGTTGTTCTTGATGTCTCTAGGTTGTGATTATATTGAATGGGTCTGAATGTAGACCTATCATCATCAAACACGTCTACTTACTCCCATACTTCATTTACTCTGGAAGATTTATTTAACAATCACAAAACGTTTCTCAGGGAAAGAGGTATTTGTCTTTCAACCAATCATAACGACATACCAAAAGTATACTGGACTCCCAAAATGCATAAATCACCATACAAAGCTACATTCATAGCTGGTTCTAGAAGCTGCACCCCCAAGCTTCTTTCACCCCTATTGACGAGGGCCCTTCAGGAGGTAAAAGCATTTTGGGAAAGGTATTGCGCCACTATTTCTAAAAACTCTGGCGTTGAATGTATGTGGATATTAAAAAACTCAAAATGTCTTACGGAGGAACTTGATGCTAAAGGTCACATACCGTACAGACATGTATCCACATGGGATTTCTCGACTCTCTATACTACAATCCCTCATTGACCTTATTGACCGTCTAAGTTCGTTAATAGTATCTGTATTCAAGAAAACTGATCGTAGATATATTAATGTCGGAAGCCATAAAGCATTCTTTAGCTCGAAGCGATAAAGCACTCTTTAGCTCTACTACATACAAGAGATTCATGGGATGTTTGTTTGTTTATAGAGTTGCTTGAATTTCTCATTAAAAATATCTATGTGAAATTTGGCAACACAATATATCAACAGCATATAGGTATTCCAATGGGTACTAATTGCGCACCCCTGTTGGCTGACCTGTCTCTGTTCTCTTATGAATATGACTATATGCAGGCGCTTTCAAAAACCGATCCATTCAAAGCCCGTTCCTTCTCATTCACCAAACGCTATATAGACGATGTTCTCGCTGTGGATAATCGCTATATAAATGACGCAGTGAAGGATATATATCCACCTTCACTGGATTTGAAGGAAACTACAGATAGCCCTACAGGCACATCATATTTAGATCTATATCTCTATAAAAATGAAGCGGGCATTCTCTCTCGTCGACTTTATGACAAAAGAGATGATTACAATTTCGACATCGTAAACTATCCCTTTCTGGACAGTAATATTCCAGTGGGACCTGCATATGGCGTATACATATCTCGCCTAGTAGCATTTGCTAGATCCTGTGTTAATTGTGACGATTTCAATCAACGTCACAAAACATTGTTGCAGAAACTTATAAAACAGGGCTATTCCTTCAAGCGCCTCCACTCAAAGTTTCTCAAATTTGGCGATACATATCGCATGCTGATAGCAAAATACGAACGTAGCGTGCAAGATCTATGACGTTACGTTTCGTAACTTGTGTCTAATTCCGCTTAACCCTGGGCTAGGGGCCGTATGAACCCATGTACTTCAAGATCCTCATGGTGCTCATATGAACAGTAACAATCAAAGCGTGACTGAGATACACCATTCTCTAGATAACGACTTTAGAACGATTATTATCGATTAAGAATACTGATCAGCGATACGGATTTTATATTTTTGGAACATCATGATGTCTTGTGGGCATCAGTGAAAACTCTTGACCGCTTCTCTCTTGCAGGAAACTAGCCTATGTTTATGTATACGATGATTGTCTTTTTTGAATTTGGTGCTAATACTGTTATATGGATATGGAATAGGTCTTTGGATTATGGACGCGGATATTCTTTAATGGACGACGGCTGAATTATGAATGACAGACTAGACGCTTGTATGAGCATATTGATGCGATGAGAGGAAGTTTTCGGAGAGAACGTAATTCTACATTGTGCACGGATGGACACAATGCAATGCGGCTTATGAAAAACCCGGATGTAAGATGAGGACCCGGATGTAAAAACACGGTACCCGAATGGAAGACGGAGGAACGGCGGGAAAACCCACTTGGAAACCCGGACGTTGACAAGATCCCGGATGCAAAATCCACTGCCCCCCCCACACACACACACACGAGCGCGCAATGCAGCTCAGTCGTACACCAGTACATCTCGGTCCTCGATTTGGGGGTAGTTGAACTGAGTGTGCTAAAAATAGATCACCAGCTAGCGTCCTACAAAAAGGAAGCGGCCTGGCCGTTTCACCAGACACTGTCAACCACCAAGATGCTCACTTGCACAACTTGCCAGAAGCAGTTTACTCGTCTGCAGGACGTGTGCCGCCACGAGGCCTCCACCCACAACGATGCACGGTATACTTGTATAACCTGCGCACGGTCATTCAATCGGAAGGATCATTTACTGCGCCATGAGAGGGCACTCCAAGAGGGGGCGATGATACAATGTAACGATTGCGGTCGACTCTTCAAACGATCCAGTCGGTTAAGACAGCACCAACGCACACGACACCCTGTTCCGCAGCCACGCTTGCAGGTAGAGGAACCCATAGGCACCAGTATCGAGACAGCGGGAACTCCTACCCATCGCACGAGGGTCGACGATGATGTCGCCCTAATTCAACAGTCAAATTCCGACGACAAGACCTTGGGCCAGATTACTTACGACGTGGAGAGCAAAGTACACTTCGCGGATGAACCCATAAATGTTCCTAGCGATCTGTTACACGAAGACCATCCAGTGAGTGACATCTATCGGTGCCATTGGCCCATGATCCGGCACTGTTTCCACCGTCATCGCCCTATTCAAGATATCTACAATTTCCGACTGACCGACCTCGCCCGTCTACACAGCTACGTGGAAGCCATCTTCAACGATCAAACTACGGCCTTCAAGTTGAATCTGGCGTCTGGTTATGTGCTGCAGCATAAGGAGACAGACCAAGTCCGATACCTTTACCCGAGCAGTAACATCCGGGTATTTGACCAACCGTTTACCATCATTAACCGGGTGTCGCTAGAGACGATGCTGGAGAAACTGGACACCGTGGATCCCTTGGAATGGGTTCAACAACAACGCCCCAACACCAAATGGATAGTGGAGAGGGTGACCAATGTTACGTTTTTCGTTACCAAGCTGACCGACCACCCCATATGTGATACAATACAGGACAGATATGGTATAATACAGCACAAATTTGGTATAATACAGGACATATACTGTATAATACAGCACAGATTTGGTATAATACAGGACAGATACTGTACAATACAGCACAGATTTGGTATTATACAGAACACATATTGTATAATACAGGATACATATGGCACAATACAGGACAGATTTGGTATAATACAGGACAGATATGGTATAACACAGGACAGATATGGTATAATTCAGGACAGATACGGTATAATACAGCACAGATACGGTATAATACAGCACAGATATGGTATAATTCAGGTTGGTTTGTTGGTTGTTTGAATTTTAACGTCGCACCTAACCTTATTGGTCACACGGCGACGATGACCCAAACAAACATACCCTAACAAAACCCCAATCCTAACCAAAAGCCAAACAAAACTACAAAAAAATTGAATTTTGAATTTTGAAAATTAGTCTCTACAGACGCTGATCACAATGGATCCTCAGAGAGCCCAATCTGTTTGGTACTTTCATCTACAGATACTGTATAATACAACACAGATTTGGTATAACACAGCACAGATTTGGTATAATACAGGACAGATACTGTATAATGCAGGACAGATTTGGTATAATACAGGGCATATATGGTATAATAGGGGACAAATATGGTACAATACCGGACAGATTTGGTATAATACAGGATAGATATTGTATAACACAGGACAGATATGGTATAATACAGCACCGGTATGTATAATTCAGGACAGATATGGTATAATACAGCACAGATTTGCAGGACAAATATGGTATAACACAGCAAAGATATGGTATAATGCATGACAGATACGGATGCTCCATCTCTACACGAAATACCTTCCTTCACTTCCCCAAAATGCCTACTTTCGCTACTACTCGTACTGATGACGTCACCGATGACGCCACAGATGCTGTGGACATAGCCCAAATCTGGGTCAGCACCCCGAGAGCTACAAGATGACACCTCCCACGACACATTCGGACCAATAGTGGTCCATATCTACACCAAATACCTTCCTTCACTTCCCCAAAATGCCCACTTTCGCTACTACTCGTCCTGATGACGTCACCGGTGACGTCTCAGATGCTGTGGACATCCCTCAAATCGGGATCTACACCCCGAGAGCTACAAAATGACACCCCAAACGACGCATTCGGACCAAGGATGGTCCCTCTCTACCCAAAACACACCCCCCACGCACCCCCAAAATGACCACTTTACTTACTACACCCAACTGCGCATGCGCAGATCGACGTGACTTACAATAAAAAATACACCATTCTGACTCTACCTCACAAAAGCTTCACTTTGATACCTCAGACGACCCATTTGGACCAATAGCCCAAACACACCCCCACGCACCCTCAAAATGCCTGTATACTACGGCCAGTCTGCGCATGCGCAGAATATTGAAAACGGACGATAGTCCAGCCGGGTGCTCCTCCACGAGAGCTTCAAAATAAGACCTATACGACACCATCTGACCGATAGGGTGATCACCTAGACCCCAAAACGTCCACCCAGTATGGACCTATACCCCATAGCCAGTATAGGCCTATTTGAGCCTATATACCGACCTACCCGGTACTTTTAAAAAAATTGCACCGCTTAGCTTCGGGACCCTTCCCATCGTGTTCTACATGGCGAGACGTGAAAAACAAGACCAAACAACCCATATCGCAATGAACGTGTGTGAAATTCCCAGTATGGACCTATACCCCGATAGCCAGTATGGGCCTATATACAGACCCACTCGGTACGTTTAAAAAAAATCACCGCTTAACTCCGGGACCCATCCCATCGTGTTCTACATGACGAGACGTGAAAAACAAGACCAAACAACCCATATCGCAATGAACGTGTGTGAAATTCCCAGTATGGACCTATACCCCCATAGCCAGTATGGGCCTATATACAGACCTACCCGGTACTTTCCCAAAAATTTCATCGCTTAACTCCGGGACCCTTCCCATCGGGTTCTACATGGTGATACGTGAAAAACAAGACCAAACAACCCATATCGCAATGAACATGAGTGAATTTCCGAGTATGGACCTATCCCCCATAGCCAGTATGGGCCTATATACAGACTTCGGTGAACTTTTCAAAAAATTTCACCGCTTTCCATCGTGTTTTTCGTAGCGAGACGTGAAAAACAAGACAAAACAACCCATAGTAAAATCCACACAAAAAATGATCACCCCCCCCATACCCCATACAGGCATTTTCCAGTATATTGTATAATACAGGCCCCTATTGTAGAGGTAAAGTCCGTGTTCCGCTTTTTTATATTTTTTTCTGGAGAAACTTTTACATGCACTCACCCATAACTTGATAGGCAGGCCCCGATAAGCCCGGATGACCGATATTAGCCCTTTTGGATAGGGTTGATAGGGGTTTTCCCCTGTTTTAGGGGTAAAGTCCGTGTTCCGCTTTTTATATTTTCGGGACAATTCCTAAATTTACATACACCCACCCATGACTGGATAGCCCTGGAGGAGCGCTTCACTTTGACACCTCACTCGACCCAATCGGTCAACTAGGGACCCCTCCCGCCCCTGAAGATTGCCGAACATGCTCACGGAAACCCGCGTATTTGGGACTACTTTCTGTTCGTGGAGGCACACCGCATCACCGCCAGACCGCATCACCGCGGAGGAATACATGTCCAAGGTCACGCCCGATTCACGCAGACCGGAAGTGACGTCATACTTGTGCAGAACACACCTCCGCACGCCTCCCTGCCTACGCCCAATTTCTCCCCATTTCGCGCATGCGCAGTGAGGCGAATAAGGTTCCAAATGCACTCTGTATACTACTAATGTGAGCACGGCTATTTCTCAATGAACACCAATTCCACTCGATGACTCGTATTCAAGGTAGTCACGGAACCCCAAGGTGACAACCAACACCAACACATTTTCACCAACTCCAATCCAAACCCCGCTTTCTCTACTACTGATGACGCCACAGTCACGTGGTATCATATCATGTCTCTCCTTAACATTCCCATGGAACTACTTGATGTGGCTATACACTGTTTAAACCCAAGGTCTTACAAGCCAAACAAACGTACCTCTCTCCCCATTAACCCCCAATCTGTAGTTTGCCTACTACTTTCTCTGTACTATGTAATTGATACGTTTGCCACATATTCCCCATATTTCAATATATAAATGCAGAATTGGATAGAAATAAATGCATCACCATCTAACATTTCAGATTTGTATCTCTCACAGTCAGGGTATCAATCAAGAACATTACCTTGGCAAAGAAGGTGAGATGTTCTCTCACAGTCAGGGTATCAAACAGGATATCATGTTGAGGACAGAGTCCCAGATTTTTCCTCGCACCGGTGATGTTCCTGTTGATGTCAAATCCATTCACAATCGCCGTGCCACCAGAAGCAGGCATGAAACCTGGAACAAAAGTATGTAAGTCAATAAGTGGGTGAAAATAATTTCAAGATGAAAACAGTTCTCTAGTGGCTTAATTAATAATTTATCATAATTATTGTCATTAATGTATCATACTCTCAAGAAATAGACCTGAGAACGTTGGAAAAAACCCCGTCACATTTCTCATCAATGATTGGTTACTTACCTGTCAACATAGACATCGTAGTGGTTTTTCCGGCCCCGTTATGTCCGAGAAGTGCAGTTATCTGCCCTTTATACACATTCGTCCAAATTCCTAGAAGCAAATAAATCTTTAGAATGGTAATCTATAATAAGAACAATTCAGCTTTCCCAGTAGATAAGAACATATTCACTACATAGCTAGGCGTCAGATGTATGAAGCCTAATTCGAAAAGTATTGTTGACACCCATGACCTTCTGTATGGATAATAGAAGTAAAGTACTGAAAAACTACTACTAATGTTTGGCCAAGCGAAAGGAACAGGTTTCTTCTAAATTGTGGACTTCTGGGAGGAAAGGGGAAAAATGGGCCACATCTTCCCAGTATATACCATATTTGACGATGCGTAGAGAACAATGGATGGATACGAAAGAGCGTGAACATTTACGTGAGGAGGGGTATGTGACGTAGTGGGATGAGCATTAGTCCTGTTTGGTCAGGTGGCTGATATCATAAGAGACGCGAGTTCGAATCGCGTATGACCAATGTGTTATTTTCTACCTGGCATATTTCATTTGCCACCACAGCGTTTTGTAAACGTTAGCTTCCGACAAACCGAACTGCAGTAGATCTGTAACTTGCCTTTTTCAAATTCTGTATACTGATGCCAAGCTGTAGACCAATAGGGTCATTCTCAAAGAACTCGTTTAGCCTGGAACTGGAGTAGTTGTCGCCCTCTTCTTCAATATCCAGAACACTTGTCTTTGTCCCGCACCAGTAGGATTTCTGTTAACCATATAAACATACTGGACACCATTTTTTTCAATTTGCACTTGGCATGATTGGCATTATGGGCTACGTCATTAGAAAAGGTTATTCATGAGGCAGGAATATTATTTTGGTGAATGTTTGCAGCACATACATCAGTCATGATATCGTTTTAGTGATATAGGGCAACGCGGGAATATGTCAGAGCTCAGTGTGAGCAACCAGCATCCGAGTGCAGCGATGTTCCACTGACTAAAATCATTGACTCTTAACGTGCATTTAGATAGACCAGATGGACACATTTTGCTGTAAAATTCAAGCCACGCTTATTTGAAGTATATTTTTAGTTTCGCAAAAATACAGTTTTGCGACACATAATTTCAGAATTCTATGGTCTGTAAAGTAAAAGATATCCGCAAAAACATCTGATTATGAGCTATCAATTAAACATATTTAAGAAATAATTTCTTGTTTACTGCGGTAATAATTCTACACTCTGAAATCGATGACCATTTCTCTTTTCTCATTGGCCAAAACGGCATCACGTGATGTGAAATTGAAAAGTTTACAACTCGATAAACTTTACATTTCGAAGTTTAAACGTTTCTTGACGAACTACTTTTGTAGCGGACGATGAGGTTCCTCGTACCGACTGGTTTTGACATATAGAATTCAGGACGGAACGGTAGCAGTTCACGCCCACAAATTCATGACACTAACGTCGTAATTTATTAAACACCTCGCAGATAAAGAATGAACAGTTACACAATTTATTTACAAGCGAATGCTTGGTGAGTGGGAATATGAAATGGACATGAGCTACGGAGGGCAGGTACGTAGACCCAGTGTATCGAGAGTGGTACGGTACAAACAGTCGCGCTGACGTTTGACAGCCTCACCCGATTAATTCGTTGATTATTATATCCAGTCGTCTTCAATTATCCGAAGTATTTTCATTCAGATTCATCTTTGTCCAGGTGATGGCTAATTCGGTTAATTCTTTCGTCCCTAAATTATGAATTTATTCCAACTGTTGAAGCGTATATAATTTCGGCGCCGTGTCTTCGTTTATAGCATTGGCTTGTAAAAAAAATAGCAATGTCACGTGCGCCCGCGCTCACTGTTGAACAAGTTTAAAGTTGACTCTCTTGCCGCAGTCCGCGGTAGAAAATAGTTCTAGTTCAATTTATTTTTAATTTTCATGTATAACAATTCTGAATAAATGAATAATGATATATCCATCAAATGATATATTCATGAGGAATAAATCTTTTCTTAAAAAAAAACTATTCAGCTTTGTTATACTGAACAAGCGCAGGGATATATATTCAGAAGTCAGTGAAGAGGGCACTGTTTTTCGGGTGACTGTCAAATTCATCTCTAAAGATATCTCTAAATGTCTTTCTTCCAATAAAAAATATGCATAGATCAACTGATAAATGAGAGTGAAGAATTATAAGGATTGACTTTCGCATTTTGCAGGTTCATCGGGGTATAAACTGACAAATGATGTGGCTCAAACTACGTGTAAACTGTCCACGCAAGCTCGCAAATTTACACAGTTTGAACCACATCATTTGACAGTTTATACCCCGATGAACCTGCAAAATGCGAAAGTCAATCCTTAAAAACACGTAGAATAGATCGCGCTGCAATACGATGAGTCTAAGTTTGGTCACGAAGGCCGTAGGCCTGAGTGATCAAAGGTGAAGACTCATCCGATTGCAGCTCGATCTATTCTACGTGTTTTACATAAGTAAACAAGGAATTATTTATATTCTACCACACTGAAAACGGCACAATGCGGAGATGTTTCCTGAAAAGAAAGATATTCTCGTGTATTTAAAACTGGGTTAACACCCCTATCACTGACAAAAGATGCTTTGGACCGCCAATTAATCGAAGCAAGCAACACCTGCAAGTCGCGTGCCTGAAATCGACACGGGTTGGAGAGTCCACAGTATGACAGCTATATAGGGGCGTGCTAAAACGCCATTAACGATCAAAATGATGTAAGCGTGACCCTTGGTTTTAGAATACATGTGAAATTCTCTCGTCATCCAATGATTGGATTGTGTACCTATCGTGCGTCCAAACAGGTTTAATGACATCAACAACTTTGAATAAATCTCTGCGAAATAAAAAAGTTCCTCCAACTTTAATTGGCTCCATGGTGTACGGCAACAGGATGTACAAGGATATACAGGCAGACGATACATTTTGATATCCATTTCAATCCTATTACCCTTCTGAGCGAGTTCAACCGGATACGCGAAGAAAATTATGACTTTACATGTAATAATGTTATTTGGTAACACAAATGGAGTGTGGTAGAACTACCCCTGTATAAGTGGTCACAAACAGGACTGCTACTGAATGAGGCATGTCCATAGTCTCTCACTGCTATTGTGCCAATACAGGAAAGGCCCATTTCTGTCTTAATATGGTGGAATTTTCTGAGAAACTGACAGCCCTTCTTTCCTCTCCAATCCAACCCGGTTTCAAAATATTACTACAGATGTGAAAAAATTAAACTAAGTTTCTTACCAATACTGGGAAGTAGAAGGGCTGGGGTACTCCAAATTCGCCAGGGAACACCGCGTCTATGTACCATGTGATGAGCAGATAGATTACGGAATCCACAAGCAGCATGATCATGGCAAAGAGGAGAGAGAAGTTGTCAACTGTGGCAGGTCTGTGAAAATTCCACCAATGAGCTCCTTCGCCTGGTAACGAAGAAGAGAGGCGAGTCAATATACCAAAAATACTACATATTGAACAGATTCGCATGTTACTAAAATCACGTAATAACTTCATATACAGCAATTATTATCAGTGGATATATATATATATATAAGAAATAAAACTACACAAAATGTAGAGTTAGAGCTAAACTGAATATTGCTCTGCTAAACCGGTTTCTATATATACACGTGTTGATTTAGTGATCATTAAAGCGACAGCTGAAATTAAACAAGACCACATGGGGCTTCAACATACACTCGCTTATTGGTCAGATTTAATAGTTGCGAACACATTTACATTTTGATACAGACTTGCAAATATATGCATAATTATGGTGCACAATGATAGCTTCTTCTTTGAAACTTTGTTGACCCTGAGCTTGACATTTGACCACAAAGTAAACGCAGTTTTTTTCTTTTTTTCCAAATTTGGTTTATCAGGGGTTTGGTCACAATCCATATCCTAGAAGTGGAGATATCACATGGAGAACCAAAGTTAACAGACAGCCAGACGGACGGACTGACACACCTCAAAATCAATAGACTTCTTCGTCGCCATGAGTTTGGGGTATATACATCTGAAATTCTGTCACATTTTGCAGTACTGCAATGGGCTTTATAGCTATGGTGTTCATGATGCAGTATCCTTTGCTGTTGTCTTGAACTTGAGGTGAACCATGTGCTATAGCATGGACATAGCACTTTTCGATGATTTCTTGATTTTTTTAGACCACCTTTGACAGTTTGATGTCAGATTGAGTAGGATTCGTTTTTGACCCTCAGGCACGGTATGACCAGAGTTCGGTACTAATCCATAACCAGGAAATGAAGATATCGCACAAATAGGCTTCTTGTTTGCCATGGGTTTGATGCATATGTCAAAAGTCATCACAGTCCACATCCTCGAAATGGAGTTTTATTTATGATGATATCCTGATATTCTGGGACCAGAGTGACTTTGACCTTCGACATGTTGACCTCAAAATGAAAATAGGGTTCCTCCGTGTCCCCCGGATAAGGTATACTCCAAGATTGGTACAAATAACCTGGAACTAGAGATATCGCATATACATGTAGCCTGGAACTAGAGATATCGCACATAACCTAGAACTAGAGATATCGCACATAACCTGGAACTAGAGATATCGCACATAACCTGGAACTAGAGATATCGCACATAGCCTGGAACTAGAGATATCGTACATAACCTGGAACTAGCGATATCGCACATAACCTGGAACTAGAGGTATCGCACAGATAGCAAACGTTTACGGATGGACAGGCAGAACTGGCTATCCCATAATACGACCTCGACTAACGAAGGGCGTATAAAAACGACGAGGGATGTTCACGTGCAGAAACACCGATCTCTGTGTGTCGACTACAGCAGTATAAGCCTCTTATTAAATTGTTGATCAAGTGATGCTAACAATTGTATACAACAGATAGCACATGTAGTCACCAGGAGAATTTCACGAGAATTTTATTCGAAATTCTATGAGAAATTACTATTTAACTGCAATTGTGGGTAATCTAAGTATTAGTCGAGCAGCCCGAATTATTAATTCAACCCACTAGCAATTATTTTAACAGAAGCAAAAAATTTGCGTTTTCGTATTTAGTAGGAGAAACGAATTATTAAAGAGATTACCTTAACATCATGCACCATCCTTGGCATGCAGACGAGATGATGAAGACTCCGATTTGACAACATATTCATTCAGTATGTGTACATACCTGTTCCCTCATACAAGGCGAACACGTTACAGCCGAAGGACATGGCGACGTTAGAGAGCAGACAGGCGGCCAACTTCTGCGTCTGAGACATAAATGGATATTGGCCCTGGAGGGCGATGTGCGGGCAGTATGTTAAAACGAACAAAATCACAGCAGCGGTCGAACCACAGTTCGCTGAATGTAAAATAAATACTTACCGATTATAAACAGGCCAAGAAAAAGTATTTTGTTTCTGATGAAGGAACATGGAAATTTATTATCTCAATTTTCCACCAGATGAGCTTATTTTGATGAAGAAATATTGGCTTAGGTGTGTCAGTGAGTGAGTAGGATTTAACGTCGTTTTCAACACAGACTTCAATCATATCACGACGGTGCCTATTTGTGCCAGAACACGACAGTGTTCACAGTTCCTATTATCATGGACACTGAAGTTTTGACCGAGTTCAACGAAATTCTAGCCTTCGATATTTCATTGTTTCTTTGGTGACAAGAAAACCGTTTATTTCTTGAAAACTGTTCCACATGGAAATTTGAAATTTAGCAGGATTGTTCTAAAACTGAGCAAAGAAACGAATTTTCCCCTTTTCAACTGTTCAAAGTATGCCCTTGTTGCTAAGATGAATGTTCATAGTTTGACCGTTTCGTTACATCCAGTTGTTGGGTTGAAAAAATAAAATAAAATAAAATTCTACTTAAAAAGATCTGGTGGAAATTTGAAAAACCAAGGCATCATATCTAGGTAGAAGGTGCTGTCGGTAAAGTGATCAAATGAATGAACAAAAAATAAGCGAGACTCATATGTCGAAATAGGGACTAAAATTTAAATGACTTCATATTTCAATGTTCCTGGTTATATAGTGTTCAAATACATAAAATAGATAAAGTAGTTGACGCAGATTGGCGATTCTGTTACCTTCGTTGAAGAACACGCTGGCAAGAAAACTGAATGACACAATGGACACGGCATAACAAAGGAGGAAAACAAAGAAGAGGATTCCATCGCTCCGACCGACAACACCATAACCTTGCTTGCTGACGGGGATGTTGAACAGAATCGTGTAGAGAATCATAGCCAAGAGCAGGTAAATAAAGCACTTGAAAAACCAGGCGCTCCAGTGGGTGAAGTTAGACAAACCCATCATCTTCATAGACTCCTGAAAATAAAGCCAACCATGATACATTAGATGTCACAACCCACTAAATACGGCCTTATACTTAATATTTAGTAAATCACACAACCATATCTTGAGAAAACTGTACTCCCTGCATATTCGTCGCCGCTCAGACAAAGGAAAAAAACTTCAGCAGGCATTCCTCCCATTATTTCGCGATACGACGCTCAGACATAAGGTCATTCCACCGGAGTCCGTCACAGCGAATTTGAGATTTAATTCCTATTAATGAAAAATGTTGATTTGAAATTTCTGATATTGAAATCGTATATTATAAAAATATTTCAGAATATATCACAAGCTATTTCTGGCCCATTCAGGTAAAATTGCCAATCAAAGTTCGCCCGAGGTCCCTATTACAATTCTGGAACTAAAACCTTCGTTTTTTGTGACCTAGAGTTATTCACTTCCAAAGAAAGGAGAAACTTCAGGAATCAGTAGTAATACTGGCACTATGGCAGAATGAATGTAATGAATATGCATGAACCGAACATCACTGGATGGCCCCCTTGCACATTAATGAGAGAACACATAAGAGCTTGTCTGTGACTTCAGCTGATCAGGTACTGGTTCATAGGTTAACAGAAGGGTCAAAGTGAAAATATACGAACCAGTAGCTAATCAGCTGAAGTCACGGGTCACTGCACAGAGAGGCTATTCTGTGTTCTCTCAATAATGTGCAAGTTGGCCATTATACCAAACATTTTCATCTCGTGAGAAATACTGGGATCATAGTCTTAGGTCGTGTCCTCCATTCTATATCAGATTGATGCAAAGGGGTATATGTATATTATGTATATTATACTTGGAATTCAATATCCCAGATTATGCTGGATAAGGTTATGAAACACCAATGGGACTGCTATGGGTTGCAAAATTCCAAGGAGCTATGGAGCATATTTCGAAGAATGAGTAAGAAATGAGAAAGTATGTCAGTATTCCCGCTCCTGAATACAGACGAAAAGCCAATATTTAACCTTGCTACAAAATATATCATACAAGAAAACTCCTTTCGGTGTAATCACTTACGGCTTAGTGAATTTGACCAACAATTCATACAGGACAACCTAAAACAGTATGCAGACCTACAAAAAACACCTAAAACAGTATGAAGACCTACAAAAAACACCAGACGAAGAGGCCCAAGACAATGCTCACCTTACCACAGGGACATAGCTGCAGGAGACCTGAAGAGTGGATAGGCTCTAGGACCAGACCTACACCTTCCAGTTCTTTAAGTATGCAGGATCCATTTTCCTAGTCAGCCTCCTACAACAATGCCCCCTGGGGTCCTCGAGGAACATAGAACGACCAACAAACTGGAAATATGTCCAAATAACCTTGAGTATGAAATTAATCGCTCCAACCCCTCAACCCCCCCCCCACCACCGCCTTCGCCCTATTGCGCAAGGCTCGGTATGGAGGAACGGCCTCTTCGTAAAACGGGACTCATACGGAATACAGAGAAGAATGTGGAAGTGTGTTTGTCGTCCTTCTTGTCGAACTGAACAGAAGATTCATCATCCTGTGGAAAATGGTAACCTTCCTGCTAGTGCGGGAGTACTGCACTGACCAGCAGACGCATTCTACCATCTCCGTACTACACGTCCTATCTGACAGGCAATCCGTCGTAGGAATCGTCCCACTACTTCACCCTAGCGAACAATATCTACAGTAACCCGGAAACTCTAGACGAAGCAGGAGTACCTCACTGCTGTCTGCTGGATCCCTGACCATGCAAATATCCTATGCAACCAGATAACCGACCAGTTGGCCAAGGAATCGACCGCGAGAGAAGAAATGTTATAAAAAATGAGAGATCCTGAAGGATGTTGGCGCCCACCATTGTCCGATAATGATAAGCTAATGACAAGAGGATCTTTTTGTCCATTGTTACTAAGAACAAACGATTGATTTGTAATTTTGTTTACAGAATTTTGAATCTGAGAGAAAAAGATCGAAAAAGGGGCAGTGGAAAACACCAAGATATAATCTTTCTAAGTTTCAGGAGTTTCAAGATATCTAGAAACTGTACTTATGTCGGTTGTTATAGTACAAGAGAAATGAGCAAAGTTAGTCTGAAAGTGAATGTGCAGGTACGGAGGATCCTTCGTCTTCGTTTTGTAGTATTTTTTTTATTTATTTTTTTTGCACGTGTCATCATTGGGTACTGGAAGCGATGACAAATCTCTTTGACACTTTGGCATGAGCTGTGAAACATACTTAAGATTTTATAATTAGGAACGAATGCTAATTCTGTTCTGTTTACTGGGCTAGTTTGAGATATCTCTTTCAAGATACCATGCTCGAAAATTGTAAGATGGTACAATACTTAATACTGAAAGGATGCGGTTCGCGCAGTAATGTTGAAACTTCTTCAGTGTCTGAATCCTGATTATCTCCCTTGGATCGAAACATGCAGTAGTCTACAATTGTCGAGTTGTGACGAGTGACGTCCCTTCATGTAGCCGACCCACCGGCAGACGAAAGGGTGGGGCAGTTTACTTGCACCTGCATGGACTAAAGAAAACTGATTTAAAATTTGAAGAAATACATTTTAATTCCGAATTATTTATGGAAGGTGAAGGTATGGATATTCGCTATAGTCAATATATAGAATATGCCCCACCGCTTGATCCGCCGACTCTTGTGATGCAACGTCACAACTCGGGAATACCGTATTAATTTGAAGAGTAACTTGGATTTTCGAATCGGACCAAACAGGTATCTTGCTCTACTAGGCCCGATGTGGGACTTGTGTACCAAATTTCAGAAAGATCCATGAAATATTTCCTGAGAATTGACGATAACAATATTTCAAGAGGAAATTCAAGATGGCCACCTGGCGGCCATATTGGATTTTCAAATCGGACCACAAAAGGTATCTTGCACAACTGAGCCACAAGTGGCCATATTGGATTTTTGAATTGGACCAGAAAATGTATCTTGCACAACTAGACCCCAAGGTCGATAACAAGGTTTCATGGGGAAATCCAATATGGTTGCCTGGTGGCCATATTGGATTTGCGAATCGGACCAGAAAAGGTATCTTGCACAACTAGACCCCAAGGGGAACCTGTGTACCAAATTTGAGAAAGATCCATGCAGTAGTTCCTGAGAAATCGCGATAACAAGGTTTCATGGGGAAATCCAAGATGGCTTTCTGGTGGCCATATTGGATTTTCGATTCGGACCGGAAATGTATCTTGCACAACTAGACCCCAAGGGGAACCTGTGTACCAAATTTGAGAAAGATCCATGCAGTAGTTTCTGAGAAATCGCGATAACAAGAATTGTTTACGGACGGACTGACGACGGACGGACGACGGACAACGGACGAAAAGTGATGGGCTAAAAAAAGAGAATGACAGCGCAGATGGAAGAACTGTGAAAGGGGACGAGGTCTTTAGCAGTTCAGTCCTAGCATCGAGAAATAATTCTTTCTGGACAACCTCAATAAGTAAGACCACCATCATCCAGCTCCGAAGCGGGTACTGTCGGCTAAATCAGTACCTATACTCCGGACAAACCAAGTGCCAATCTAATTATGCGAGTGTGGAACCGAAGAATCAGCCGAGCACTTCTTGCCATACTGTGCCATCTGCGAGCAACAGAGATTAAGGATGGAAGCAATTCTAATCACTGACCTTAGGTAGTATAATGCCCAATGTACGCAAAATTAGCTGAATATGTTGACAACACACTCTTGCTGCAACAACACCAAACAAGATCAATGTTGAAAACCAATTTTAATATGTAAGTGAGAATCACCAATTACGACTGAATACAATTAATAAAATTCCGAGTATGTTGCAGATAGACAAATAGACAGTGTTGATGGGGTGAATTGTACAGTTCCGAACAAAAGACTGGGTGTGTTCGAAGCGAAAGTATGTGGCGAGAACGATCTATGAAAATATCCGCACAAAAC
Organism: Hanleya hanleyi; assembly: GCA_036873755.1. Classification (NCBI taxonomy): domain Eukaryota; kingdom Metazoa; phylum Mollusca; class Polyplacophora; order Lepidopleurida; family Hanleyidae; genus Hanleya; species Hanleya hanleyi. Next base: position 10,133 of record JAVTVY010054969.1, on the reverse strand, counting down.
CAGTAAAACCACCTAGTTGTTCCACATATCAGCCTTGATGGCTTTTCTTTCACCGGAAATGACGCTACATTCACCACCGACCAATGAATATTTGTTTTTGCTATTATGCCAGCGTTACTACCGATCCCATCCGTTTACTCATCAGGTTTTTAGTCCGATGCGCGACGGAAATTCAATACTCACATCACCTTAAAACTATTAATTTACCTTCAACTTTCTTTCTTTCTCGAAGACGACATTCTTCGTATTCAGGGCGACGGTTAGGCCAAAACTCCACACTATCACCATTGAAAAAAAGATAACAACGTTATATGGCGGGTAAGGCATCTTCTGGAGGGAAACCTTGACGTCTTCACTGATGTTTACGTTGTTGTTCTGTTGTTCTATGATGGCCGCCATCACAGCATATTGAACCGATAAAAACCCTTCCTCATAGTATGCTACAATGATAAGTACATCCACAGCGTTTGATCATTCGGGAAATTGTAACCTCCATCTATGAACAGACAAAACTACGGTGTCTTTTACGGAGTAATTTAAAACATTGATTAATTTGGCGTCATACCCGACACCCATCACACCAAGCGTTTTGGGAACCCCAACATCTCACCCTTGCTGGGTGATCCGCTGCCACAGTATTGAAAGCATACATGTACATGGCATCGCCAGCCTCGATCAAACCAAATATTGTTTGGAAATATTCTCATGTTAATGTCTTAACGTTATAGATTCACAGTCAGAGATGTACATTGTTATCGTAATATCGGATGATCAGCGAGTTAATATGACTAACAGCACCAGCATCCCAGAAAGTTCTGGAAATCTCGATATCTCTTGTTCCTCTCGCAATATCTCCCCTTACTTCATAAGCGAGATAAAACTTATGAAACCTGTCCGTCAAGTTTTATAATCATCTCATGAAAGCCGACAGGTCCAGTAAACTGTCCATGTACATGTGTACATATGAGTTAATGCCTAATAAAAACCTTATCATTGGAAAAGTACGAAGTCCAGACCGCGATAATGAGGACAAAAATAAGTATTTCATGTCATAAAGCACATGAACAACCTTAAATCATATGATCATATTCCTACGAAGTAGGCTCTCATTTGCAAATTGTCCGATAGTCTGTCAGTAAATCCATCCGAATCCTTTCGTCGGCAAAATAAGGAGAACCGTTGGCATTAGAACCTTGATTTTTGGCCTGAACGTGCATTAGGGGACTAACGTCACAGGACCTACGAAATAGGATTTGATATGATTTAAGTGTGTACTTGACCTAAGCAATGTTTTTGCCAATTTCGAGGTTTATAGGTCACCTAACTAGGTCTGCCCAAAGGGTGTGGAAACCCTTCCGAGGCTAGTGCATAGGTTGAATAAGTGTAGCATCATGTAAGCTCCCAGAATATATGGGAATTGGGGGATTCCATCTAACGATAACCACTCTCAGATGTTCTGAATCTCGAATGGACCAGGCTTCCTGATATCAGCGAACCTTCAAGCGTCACAATGGAACATACAAACAAGGGTTCCCGAAGGGCATGACTACACTCGCTGAGCGATCAATAAATAATAAAAATAATTATGAATCAAATTTGCTGGTGAAATGTTGCTCAGAACTTGCTGGTAACAGTCCCCTAATGCGCGTTCATGCCAAAGATCAAGGTTCTAATGTCAACGATTCTCCTTATTTTGCCGACAAAAGGATTCGGATGGACTGACCGACTGACTCACTTACTGACTACCGGACAATTTGCAGATGAGAGCCTACTTCATAGGAAAATCTCATAAACAGCACAGGCACATCCGCTAATCATATGAAACATGTGTACCAAGTTTCACAATCATTCACTGAAAGCCGACAACTGCAGCAATCTTTCGATGTACAAATTTACAGTTTTGCTGAACAAAGAAAAAACTATTAGTTTTTGTGGAACATGTAGTTGGGCGTGAGAGTCCGATCGAACCGGATCGCACTGAAAAATACGGTTTTGTGGCTTTTGCCGGTTACTGCGCTCGGAATGAATGCCTGTTGTAAGAGTTTATTTTTAGTATATGTGGACCGGACCTTTGTCCGAGTGTGTCGTGTTGGTGTATTGACCCTCCTGTTGGTTAGATCCAGACATGAGTTGTGGTATTGAACAGTACGTCATTTTGGGCAGTCGGGGAGGAAGAGAGGGAGGGAATTTGGCTTAATGTCACACTCAAGTTTGTTTCACTCATATGGTGACAGTCAGTTTGGTTGGTGGAGGAAGCCGGAGTACCCGGAGAGAACCACCGCCCTTCGGCAAGTAACTGACAAACTTTCACACATGGACCAGCTGGGCTCGAACCCGTGCCGGTTCAGCGGTGTGAGGCTAGCGGTCACCAGCGAAGCGCGTTAGACCACTCAGCCACCGAGGCCCCCGGGCAGTCGGGGAGTACTATAGCACAAAATTTGATGTTTCGGATTTTTTGTTGTCCAAATGTGTCATGCTTGATATGCGATCGTTGTCTACAGTACGACTGGGGTGATGACGATGATATGTGGATACGCGCATGGGCACTCCAGGAGAAGAAAGCGCATAGCGTTTTCAGATGCGTGCATACGATTTGGGGTAAAGTAAGAAAGGGCGTTTTCGGTTGGGGTTGTACGTGACTGACCACGATTGAGATAATCTTTTAGACTCGATAATGCAAAAAAACACCATCAAAGCTGAATTTAATAGGTGTTTCCATAAGTTGTACGACTAAACTTCTGTCCACTTCGACCTTCGACTTCGATAGCAAGCCCTATAAAAGCAGTTAAATCAGTTTTGGGGAATTCTTGTTCGAATGCATGGGGATACTTGAAAACTCATAAGTCTAGAAGAAGTCTATCAAGAAGAACTAGATTGCAAAGGACACTGTATACTACTATTCCTCATCAAGACCTCATTGGACACCTTACTAATATTGTTCAATAAGCTGGCCACCGGTGTATTAAAGTCAGAGACCATAAGGTTTTTATCAGTTCTACTGTACTTAAAGGATATAACTCTTGAGTTGTTTTTATTTTTGTAGAATTGCTTGAATTTCTCATTAACAATATCTACGTGAAATTCGCCATTACCATATACCAACAGCGTATAGTAACCCCGTTGGGTACAAATTGTGCACCACTTGTGCCAGACCTATATCTGTTCTCGTATGAACACGCTTATATTGCAGAAATTGTCGAGAAATAACCATGCCAAAGCCGTTCCTTCTCATTCACCAAGCGGTAAACAGAGAATCTCCTATAGTACTGGATAATCCCTATATTAGCGACACAGTGAAGGATAGTTATCCCCCTTCACTGGATTTGAAGGACATCACATCGTATCTGGAACTATACCTTTGTAAGAATCATCAGTTTTCTCTCTAGTCGACTCTTCGACAAGACAGACGATTACAATTTTAACAGATTTAATTTCCTATTTCCAGCGATATTCCAGAAGGACCGGCATACGGCGTATATATATATATATATATATATATCTCGCCTGAAAGCATTTTCTAGATCATGCCCAACCTGTGACAAATTTAATCAATGCAAGAGAATATTGATGGAGAAACTTGTCAAACTGGGTCATACCACCAAACGCATGCATTCAAAGTTTCTAACATTCTGTGATAAATATCCTACACGGACGGTCAAATACGATCGTAGCGCTCGAGATCTCTGCCGATACATTTCGTAACCTATGTCTAATTTCGCTTAACCCGGAGCTCGGAGCAGATGGAATATCAATCATGTGCTTTACATCTCCATGATGTCCAAATGAACAGTCACAATCAAAGCCTGTCTGAGATAGATACTCTGGGAACGACTTGGCATTCATCAGTGATTACGATTTTATATATATTTTATGTATCATGTTTTGTTGACATCGTTGAAAACTGCTGACAGCTTCGTTCTGTTAGGAAACCATCTTGTGTTTTCATTATTTGTATTTCATACGCTTTTGGATTTGGTGCTGTCATGCAAGATAGGACTTTCGATTATTAAAGCAGAAATTCTAATATGGACGACGGCTGAATATTGAATGTCGGATCTGACTAGTGCACTTTTTCATATCGCGGTGGGGCTCTGATGGGAGGTCTGCGCATGCGCAAACGCAAGTGGAACCCTCTACCGAGAGCGGCACAGATGAGAGGCATAGCAGTTTCACCGAACGAGACTCCTGTGCCAAGTAATTAGGTCTAGGTATCGTAGTGTTTGGGAAACGTTTGTCTGCAATCAAGGCAACGATGGTCTTGTTTTCACGTCTCGTCATGTAGAGCACGATGGGAGGGGTCTCGAAGCGTCTCTTTTTCGAAAAGTACCGGGTAGGTCTGTATATAGGCCCATACCTGCTATGGGGGTATAGGTCCATAGGTCCATACTACAGTCCATACACTCAATACCCCAAACACATCCCCACGCACCCCCAAAAATGACCACTCTGCTTACTACACCCAACTGCGCATGCGCAGATTGACACGACTTGCACTAAAAAAAACACGCCGTTCTGACTCTACCCCACAAAAGCTTCACTTTGGCACCTCCCACGACCCATTTGGACCAATAGTGGTCCATCTCTACCCCAAACACCCCTCCACCCACCCCAAAAATGCCTGCTTTCTAGACTACGGCCAGACTGCTCATGCGCAGAATACTGAAAACGGACGATACCTTAGTCCAGTCGGGTGCTCCTCCACGAGAGTTTCAACATAAGACCTCATACGACACCATAGGACCATCAGGGGCTCACCTAGACCCCAAAACGCCCATCCAGTATGGACCTATACCCCCATAGCCAGTATGGGCCTATATACAGACCTACCCGTTACTTGTCACCGCTTACCTTCGAGACCCCTCCCATCGTGTTCTACATGGAGAGACGTGAAAAACAAGACCAAACAACCCATATCGCAATGAACATGTGTGAATTTTCCTGTATGGACCTATCCCACCCATAGCCAGTATAGGCCTATATACAGACCTACCCGGTACTTTTCAAAAAATTTCGCCGCTTAACTTCGGGACCCCTCCCATCATGTTTTTGTGGGGAGACGTGAAAAACAAGACCAAACAACCCATAGTAAAACCCACGAAAACTTTCTCAGTATGGACCTCTCCCCCATAGACAGCATAGGCCTATATACAGACCTACCCGCTACTTTTCCAAAAAAAAATCACCGCTTAGCTCCGGGACCCCTCCCATCGTTTTTTTTTCGTAGCGAGACGTGAAAAACAAGATCAAACAACCCATAGGAAAATAATTAAAAAATCCACACCCATACCCCATATAGGCATTTTCCCGTATATTGTATAATACAGGCCCCTATTGTAGGAGTAAAGTCCGTATTCCGCTTTTTATATCTGAAGAAATTTTACATGCACCCATTATTCCACCATGTCTCTAGAGGGCAGCACTATCGATGCCGTGATGTCGAAACGGCGTCCCCACAGCAAGCGGAGCCGCCATTTTTGTTTCATTGTGCAAACTGGACAATAAACGCTCGACCCTGGGTCGCACGGATGCTAGACTGATCCTAACAACACCTATAGATTATGTTTATTACTGTAAGTCTTCCTTCCCATGGTTTCAGGTATTTTTTGTCGACCCTCCCCGCTCCAAGGTCACGCCCGATCGAGTCATACTCCCGAGGTCACTTTCCATCACGTGACCTTTGCCGAAACTATAGTGACCTTGACCTATGTGCCCGCCACGTGACCGGCACATGACCTCCTCGAAAGTAGGTCAATGCGGCTAAAAATCAGTTTTATATACTACTTACGGCGACAGGCGTCGGATTTGAGGCAAGCGCGTAAGACACTTGATAAGCTTCTTTCACAAGATATTCCTGAATATAATATTCTCTCGGAAAATTCTGCCTCCAACGGACTGCAACAGTCAAATGTATTTGATCCCCGCAATATACTGACAATTAAAGCGGAGCGTGTGAAAGCGACATATATCACACAATTCTTGTCGTAAAGGGTCAAGAAGCGCCGAATCCAGCGTCGAAAGGAGTGAGTGAGTGAATAGGGTTTAACGTCTTCAACATTTTTCCAGCTATATCACGACGGGGAAGGGAAGGGAGGGAACGGGGGCAGGCAGGGGAACCTACTTGTAACAGAGCAGATCTAATGCTGCCATTTTATAGTGCTGTCCCACTGAAATATCATGCCGTAGGCAGACATGACACCCCACTCAGTCACATTATACTGACACCGAGCGAACCAGTCCTTGTTCTATCCTCGCGTCGAAAGGAACTTGTAGTATCCACTCTTGGAGAAGAGGAAAAACTTGTAGTTCGAACATACGAAACCCATCCGTATTTAGGCATAACTATGGATGAATGGGGCGGCAAATTGCAGACTTTTGAACCAATTATTGTTGTCCAACCAGCTTTCAAGGTCAGACGTAGAATTTTACCTAGCCTATACAATAGCCTATCGATACGAATGGAATAGCATTCTGGCCTTTGTTTTCCAATAGAGGGAACTTCAGACCGAGCACCAGTTCAGGTGGGGTACATTCGCACCTCATTGGAGTTACAGCTACTGGTTCCAAAATGTAAAAATTATGTACCCCCACGCCAGTCTAACAATTCCGCGCAGTCACAAGGCGCCCAACAGGAGTGCAGATTGTTTAAGGCTAATATAAGGGGTTCTGCCCTTTTGGAGCACAATGCAAGTATAAACATGTTCGAGACTTTCATAGGCAAGGAAAGCCAGGTTTAGGTCAGGGCAGCGCCCATGCATTCGTACAAGACCACCATTCAAATAAAATCTCAGTAAATAGCCTCGTTAACCAAAACTGTGTTAGTACAGGGCCAAATACAGCTCTTAATTATGACGCTTGGTGTACACACTTACCGTTAGATTACCCAGACAGAGAATTTCTTCTGGAAGTCATTAAAGAATGCTTCCATACCATAGATACTATTGAAGGATTAAAACCTGTTGAAACAAACAATTATAGATCTGCAACCAATCCAGTTATCCGTACTGCAGCAGAAAAACAAATCATTTCGGAACTAAACAATGGGCATTACCAAATAGTTAAAGGTCAACCCAAACGGAATTTTTTTTGGTCTAAAAATCCTTAAAAATCATAGTTCATACTTCACTTTGTATGAAAAAAATATTGAAAAAATTCTAATCTGATCAGAAACACACGTAATATGGGAGCAAAGTGGGCTTTTCCACACTTTCACAGCTGGGTTGATGACGTCACGCAGGGAAGTTGCCTGAGAAAAAACAGCGGATAACATGGAAAGCGAGTGCAGTCAGAGCTCCGGTTCAGATGTCGATTCGAGCGATATCAGCTGCTTAGATGGAAATATTTTTCGCCAAGGTGATGAAACAGACATAGAGGAGGATGATGACGGGCAAATTAACAGTTGTTTGCAGACCAACGGCGGAATTCAGCCCTATCAATTTGAGCCGTACGGCTCCGATTCTGACAGTGACAACCACTCTGACAACGTGGAACTCGACGACGACAGGATTCGGAGAGGTCGTTTGTTGAATACAGATTGGTATGCAACTTGACTGGAAACCTTATTATCGTCATCTATAAGACCAAATGTCCATATATTTCAAACTGTATTGAATGTAGAACGATTCTGTGATGTAACGAACGAGCACATCTGTGTTGTTATTGTTGTTACTGACCGAGGCAGCCTTTTCGAAGGGATAAACTCCGGGATTCGGCAGTATGGACAGTAAACTGTTGATAACTCTACTGATATACGTCCGACTTGAATTTTGTTTGTTTTCCCATAATCCCCATGAAATACCAATTTCAGAATTATATAGTTTGATAAAAAAACTTTGGACATTCATGGCGAAAAGTAAGCCGTGGTGAGTGGATCGGCATTCACATTTGCTCAATTTTCGACAAATTACCTCAATTAAACTGAAATCGAATGATATTCCCACAATCTCAAATGTCAAGGGATTATGAAAGTATAATTATCACTTCTGTATCTACAGCCATTCACTCCAATTGGTGTTTTTATTTATTTACTTATCAAACGTATATATATTTATGAAAGATCATTTTATTATTATTATTAAATAGTATATAATTTAGATAATTTATTTGCGTGAAGTTTGTGCCAACATTTGGCTAAAAACGCATACATAGAATGAATAAAATTGAACATACAAATACAGACATTAAGACACATTGGAACAAATGGTTAAACGTGTATATATGAAATAGAGACTCATCCAGTCTAACCTGTAGGTGCTCAAGCAACAAATGCCACGCGAGAGCGAGCAGGGCATGTACAGCCGTCCCCCTGCCCGAGGCCTCGCTTGCAGGCTAGGTTCGTTCAGCCGATGTCCGTGATAGATTCTCCTTGTCCGATTTCTTTGCCGTCACATTCTAATTGTTCTTACGTTTGATAGTTGGAATAGCTGTTCTCTTTAGTTTTGGTTTGTACCCGAATTCAACTGCTACGCTGTAGATGTCCTCGAATGATGTCTTTCTGTCAAAATGTGCCGAGCAAATGATACGAGTACTGGCTCGGGCCCTCTTTCCACACTCTCGTGTTGCGTACAAATTTCGTCCAATTTGCAGCGATTTTCTCGTCTTTGGGCCACAAATGAATAATAACACCGTCATCTGTAGTAAAACTGCAACCTCCCACTACACAACGTCGCGGCATATTTAAAAAATGATGCCCCGATACTCCGAAAATCTCCAGAAATCAGCAGCTACATACGACTGTGGTATACGGCTTTAACATAGAGAATACAAGACGGCTTCCCTCCGTGACGTCACAGCTGGAATTGACAGGAGAGCGATTTTCACCTTTCAAACGGCAATATCTCGCCAACCAGACTGCACAAAATTATGAAAAAAAATATCATTATTTTCAGAATCGAAAGGACTATTTTTTTATATTTTTGACCTCAGAGCGTTTGGGTTGACCTTTAAGGAAAAATCTGTCATAGTCTCAGCCATAGGGGCCATTCCAAAGAAGGACAGTGACAATGTGAGACTAATTCACGACTGTAGTCAACCAACAGGCCAAGCCTTAAAAGATTTTGCAGAAAATACCCAGTTTTCATATCAAACAATTCGAGATGCAGTAGATCGCATTGAACCGGGATCACATCTCGCAAAATTAGATTTATTTAATGCTAAAAGGAGTGAACGTGTCCATGCGTCGAATTATTGTGCTACTGGACTTAAATGGAATTTCTCGGAAGACTAGTCTGCCACCTTCATGACAGACACAAGGCTACCGCTCGGTCCGAAATTTTTTAATAAGCTCACTTAGGCAGTACGACACATGATGGAAAAACGTGGCTATTCCGTGGTGCCATACCTTGAAAATTTTTTGGTGATTGGAAAACATTATCAGGAATGTTTTCAGGGCCCTAGCGAGCTCCTTGCTCTACTTCGGTGTTTAGGATTTGCCATTACAACAAAGTACAGGGGCCTGTGCAAAAGCTTATATTCCTTGGTGTTGAATTAGACTCCATGAATATGACTATGTGTCTTCCTACTGATAAATTAGTGAATTTAAAATCAAACCTGCTGAATATTTATGGTAGACAAAAATGACAATCCTTAGGCGGGAAACTTAACTGCGCCACGCAGTGTATATACGGAGGCCGGTTTCATCTCCGTAGGTTATTGGACTCCATTAATAAAGTAAAAGTGTCACGGCATCAAACAAGAGTTACATATCAGATGAAAGCAGATATTAGGGTGTTGTTTCAATTTATGCATTCTTTCAACGGATGGATTCCAATGTGTGATTCACGAACCGCGGTCTCTGTATTGACGCGTGTGAAGAGACCACGGGTGTATTTTTCATGGGAAGCTGGATATATACCAATTGGACCCAGTGCTGGCCAGACGCCAAATTGCTTCCAATTAACTACAAGGAAGTCTTAGCTTTAGGGCCCGCGATATGCAGATGGGCTCCACTCTGGGCCAACCAGCGAATATATGTACATACAAACAAGCTGCGGCACATATAATAAATAAAGGATCGTCTCGTCACCCATTAGTTATGGATTCGCTGCGACGAATTTTCTGGTTTTCTTCTGTGTACCATTTCCATATTCAAGAATGCAAGAATCCTTAGCTTATCTATATGTCATTAATATTCAATT